>JADRCD010237450.1:0-12080 GCA_019843815.1 Montemys delectorum | reverse complement strand
TGAGAGAGATTAAGATTCTGGAAGATTTGTTAAAGCCCAGAGTTTGTTTTCAGGATCTTCAGAACTTGTGTGATACCCAATCCTCGTTTTCAGAGCACCCTCTACATCCCATGTACCATCATTGCCTCAGAAATTCAGTTCTTATGCTTGGACATCTATTGCCTTGGTTTTGTTTCCCAAAAGGAAGACCATGGTACAGGAGAGGAGTCATATCATTCATCTGGGAGGTGATTCTGGAAAGCTTGATGGGGAACTGGCATTATGAGGTAGAGAAAGGGGGAAGGAAGCTAGTGAAGGATGTGCTAATAAGCAAGAAGGGGCAAGCAGAAGCCTGCCCTGTGATGGGACTCTGGGAGAGTGTGGAGAACATCTTACTGACCTCAACACAAAGGCCAGGGGTGAGACCAACTACCTGCCCTCTCCCAGTGGCCATTGCTTACAGGCTGCTCCATGGACACTGATAGATACATAAGAATGTGATGGGTGAGGGGATGAGCAGAGCCTTTAGGAATCCCCTGATATTGGCATTTATTGTTAATCTATCTGTCTGTCTGTCTGTCTGTCTGTCTTTCTATCATCTACCTGTCATCTGTCTATCTATCCATCCATCCATCCACCAACCCACCCACTCACCCATTTTTCTTTCTTTTTTGTTTGTTTGTTTGTTTCTTGCTTTCTTAGTTGGTTGCTTTAATTCTCTGTCACCTACCTGTCATCTATCTTTCCATCTATGTATCTGTATTTGTATCTAAGACACTCCCCAGTTTCTTACACAGTGCAGTTCTTGGTAGCTAGAGGAGATCATGTTTGAAATTACTGTTGTCGTACTGTCACCAGGGAGTCATCATGCTGTCCTGCCAGAGGAGCTCTGTGTTGCAGCTGTTTCAAGCAAGGAGGCTGCACATTTACATTTAGCCGTCAGACAGTCTTGTTTGGTCTGTAAAGTATCTTAAAATATGTGGAAGTAGTGCCAACACTTCAGTTGTGTGGGATTTAATGCACACGCTAGGTTTCTGGCTTCTCTTGGAACAGTGGAAGACCTAGCAGTGTTGAGACAGGAGCAATATGTGGCAATGGTGGGCTGTGGCTGCCTGGCAGCTGCTCCTTTAGCTGAGACCTGGGGGATCTCCAGAGTCCCCTAGACACCTGACTCTGGTTGCATCTGGGCCCACTCTAAGTACTGGACCTTACATTGTGCCCTGTTTTCCTTAGCACTATGGCGTTGTGCACATCTCATTTTTTCCTCTACATCCTCACTGTGTATTGGACATGCACTGTTAATGTGCCCTTCCACCCATGTGCTTTCGATTCTTAAATTCCCTCTGGGTTTTCATAGCTTCCTTCTCTCTAGGATAGAGGATTTTTGTTTATTATTTTTTTAGCCATTTGCTCAAGGCTTGCTATAGACAAATAGAAATTATCGTCTTCCCACATATCAGACTTTGATTGGCACCTGCCACCTGGTCCTCTGCTGCTTCTACCCCTTATTACTGCAAGTGATGTGAATCTGGATCACTATAGGCAGAGCTGACCATGACTGGACCTCATGGGTTGTGCATCCTGACCACCACTGCACTTGTCCTGGGGAAGAAGCCCTAGGAGAGTATTTATAGGTTATATGTTGAATCTGAAATGTCTCCCTCTGACTCCTAGTTGAAATGGGTGTTCTCCAGCTAATGGCACTCTGTTGGGAGGCTGTGGAACAATCAGGAGGTCAGCCCTGACTGGCATAGAAGTAAGTCACTTTTTGTGGTCTTTGTCCATGACACTGAAGGAAGGTTTCCACAGGATGACACTAACACTTTGACCTCTGAAGGTGTTGTAGGGACTCTAATTCTCATCACTCTCTCTGCTTCCTGGTCTGCTGTGGTGGAACCACTGCAGTCACCCGCTTTTCTTGTCAGGCCTCTGATGCCATCATGAAACCCTCTGGAGATGTGAGCTGAAGGGCTCTTTTCTCCTCTGAGTTGTTTCTGTCATATAGAGTACTTCAGTGTCCATACCACACCCACTCCATCTTCCCACTTCTCAGTGGCCAGCACTGCTGCATCCCAGGATGCCCTTTACCTGTATCCAGTTAGTTTATCAAATATCCTTCAACTGCCAAAGTCTTCCAGATGGCTTGCTACCACAGAGTTCCTAGAGGGAGCAAGCCCTGCAGCAATCTCTCTTCTGGTCTCAGCCCAGCTAATTAGATCAACTTTTAGTCCAATGTTGGGGAAGACAGTGCCAATCTAGTCAGATTTGCCAACTTTGCTTCTCTCCTGCCTTTGTCATAAAGTTTCTCCCCTTTTCTTCACACACACACACACACACACACACACACACACACACACACACACACTTTAAGCAGGAGCTGGTGTGAGGAGGGAGAGGGCTGGATTACCTGCAACTTTGCCTATCATTTATTCATTGACTAAGATGTCTGACATCAAAAGCAATGAAGGCAGAGAAAGTCATTTCCTTAAGCTTGGTTCACTTGGCATCTCTCCTTGGACAATGCGAGCGGTGCATGATCGAGCTCTTTCTAGATGGGAAACGACTGGTGCAAGGACAGAAACAGATGAGTCACTTATTTTTTGGAGTTTATGAGCTGGAGGGAGCTCGTTAGAGTTTCAGCATAATAGCATCTGAGTGTTGATGGAGTCTCAGCCTCATCCTTTATGGAAAAAAAAAGTTCTTAATGCTCTAAAAGAGGAGTGAGATTCCAAGTGCTCTCTTACTAATTAAGCCAGTCAAACATTCCTTGATGCTCATATGGCATTTTTGGCTACTGTGGACACCAAAATAAAGATATATATTCCATCTTCAAGGAACTGGTGTGGGAGGCAGGACAGATGGTGTGGCAGCAACTCTCTCAGTAATAAGGCTTGGTGGTCAGCATGGCAGAATCAGATTCCCATCCTGATGAGACTGTTTTTTTTTTGTTTGCATGTTTCTTGTTTTTTTTTAGTTGTTTTTTTTTTTTTTTTTTTTTTTTTTTTTTTGTCTACTCTTCTTTGAGCCACAGACGCAGGCTATATAACCTTAGTTCCCTCATTTGTAGGAATCAGTTAATAATATCTCACTTTAAGGACATGCCATGAGCATCAAGGATAATTGGTAAGGGTGACACATGAGAAGTTGAGCCATGGGATCAAAGAGATGGTTCAGAGGTTAAAAACACTGACTGCTCTTACAGAGGTCCTGAGTTCAATTCTCAGTATCACACAGTGGCCCAGAACCATCTATAGTGGGATCTGATGCCCTCAGGAAGACAGAGCATCCATATTCATAAATAAATAAGTCTTTGAAAAAGTTGAGTCACTATAGCAGCAACCAAAGTAAACCATTTTAATGGAGAGTAGGGTGCTGGGAGCATGAGGGAAGAGGCCCCTCAGATCTTTGGAGGGTCTCTGAGGAGATATATTTGGGAAAAGGTGATGGATACAGCATTTGAACAACTGCAGAAGCATGGCAGAAGGTGCAGATATGGTGTGAAGAACAGAGTGTGTGGAGGAGTGAGGAAAGAGGGCAGGGATGCAGATGGGAGAGAGAAAGGCAAAGAATCAGCAGGAATAATAGTCCAAGTACTGAAAGGGAGGGTTGGGTGTCAGGAGACACAGCTGTGAGCAGGTGCATTTTGTGGAATTATTGGGGCATGTAATTGGAGGTGTCTAGCTGGAGTGAAGATATGAAGTTGAGAGTCCTCTGCTTGAACATGGTAACTGAGGAAGAGGATCGTCTTCCGAGGAAAAAGAGAGGAGAAAAGGGGGTCCTTAGGAGCAATGATGTGGGGCCTGGGTAGGGATGCTGAACCTCCTTCTTCACCCTCTTCTTCCTTCTCCCTTCCCTGTGGTGTTTACTCATCTTAGAGTAAGTTTTTTCTTTGAGAGGGCAAAGATAGATTTATCAGTCATGATGTTACCCCCAAGCTCCAGGTGAGCAGTCAGAGTTTGGTCTACACAGGTGTTCATCAGCAGTCATGGGTTAACTCTGAGATCTCTTGGACCCACACAACTACTCAATGGTGCCAGAGAACAGCCTCAAAGATCAGCTAGATCTGGATCTCATGGTTTCTCATGTCCAGTCCTAACAACTGACAGACAGAAAACAAGTGAGAAATATGGTACTTGACCTACAAAAACCATGAAATGTCCTCCTGGAAAGCTGGCATGATTGAATCTTACAAAGGGGGAACTTGGGCTGGAGAGATGACTCAGCTCTTAAAGGCTAGGCTCACAACCACATCGGGGAACTCTATGAACTTGGAGCAACAGGACCTTGACCATAGTCTCTGTATCCTCAATGAGCAGCTTTGTCTAAGACCCACCTGGAACAACTGGGCTTGGACACTAGAGAATGGCTTCACCCAGAAAACAGCCATTATAATTTTTTTTGACTCTTTCCAAATCTTTTAACTGCTGAAGAGCAAACATCCCTATGACTCATGTTTCACAATTTATGTCACCGGCTTCACATACTTTTGACAGTTCTATCATGTTTTAGATGTTGTGAAATATTTGTTTTCCTCCTTAAAGCTGGGCTGGTGAAAATCAGCTTACTTCATGGTTATTGATACTGTGTGCCAGAGTTTCTC
Organism: Montemys delectorum; assembly: GCA_019843815.1. Lineage (NCBI taxonomy): Eukaryota > Metazoa > Chordata > Mammalia > Rodentia > Muridae > Montemys > Montemys delectorum. The sequence continues at coordinate 7,501 of JADRCD010237450.1, read as the reverse complement.
ATCCTCAGACACATTGACAAGATAATTGACAAGTCTCTTGGCAAGCTGAGCCCATGCCTCGCATCCTGTGTATGGCTGTATGTTTCACCACATGCAGGTTTCCCTCATCAGCTGTGATTAGCAATGCCCTCATTAGGACAGCCCAAAGCATCTTCATATGAAAAATCCCCTACCCCTACCCCACTCCTGGGCCCAGATTGACTAAAAGCTTTTTCTCTACAGTTCGAGAACACAACGTGCTAGGCAAGAAATCAAGAAGATGGTGAAAATGAGAACAGACTCCAGTGCTAGGGATGTGGCTCAGTGGTAAAATGGTTGTCTAGCATGCACAAGGCCCTGGGCTCCATCTCCTAGCACCACACACAGAGAAGCTCACATCTCAAAGGAATGAGGGTTGACCTTGATACAATACAGGCCAATGATCCTCTGCCACAATCCCTTTCTTTTCTTTTCGCCTCAACCCAGAAAGAAAAACATGAGCACTTCACCCAGTAGCAGGATAATTAGGCACAGGGACTAAATGAGATGCTTGTAATAAAATAGAAACTAGTTGGAGTTCTTCAGCCAGAGAATGGAAGAAGATGGCTGCCTATAAATAACACAATTGTTAGCCAAGCCCTCAGAAAAACACTCAACATGTCAGTGTCAGAGGAAGATGTGTCCAATGTTTTAGACGCTGAAAATAAATACCGAGAGTTGAAAATAAATGGCATTATTAGCAGAAAGGGATTCCCTAATTAACCAGCAATAGTCCATTACTGTAGCCTTCAATTCATTAAATTGCATAATTACATAAAAACTCAGTTGACGCTTGATTCAGTCAGTGTATCTGGTATTGTCTCCTTAATAATTAGTTCTATAATTGTCAGCTTGACAGGGCAATTAAAAATGTTTGAAGACGTGGTGTCAGCTTCCCTGTGTGAAGCTGCACCAGGCATGAACATCTCTCAGAGAATCGTCCATCTGGGTAGTTGCATGCTTCCAGCTCCTGGAATGAAGAGGACCATGGGTAGGTGTTGGTAGCATCCCACAGAAAGGTTTTTCAGGTTCCTAGGGGGAAATCATTCTCTCTGAGAAATGAGGTGAGTGTGCTGTCTTCCAACACAAAGCCTGTGTTGGAAACTGAATCCTTAATGCAAGTGCCAGGGGATGAAGTTAGAGAAGTGACTAAGCCGTGGGAGTTTCTGCCCTTATAAGAGGACTGACCCCAAGGTGGGACTTGAGGGTATGAATCCTATCTCTTGTTCATATGTCCTTCTGCTTGCTCTCCAAGGATTGTTACAACAGCAAGGCTCTCACCAGGTGCTAGAACCTCAGTCTTGAACATCCTAGTCTCCAAAACAATGAAAAAAAATCTATTTTTTGTCTTTATAAATTGCCTAGTCTTCAGTACTGTGCTATTGCATTACAACATGACCTAAGATAGGGTATCATTGCTTGAGTGGTCGAAGCTCTAACTACTGGGATGTGGGAGAGGTAGGTTATATGGGAGAGTGTGGAGAATTCCAGACTCGAGTGTGCAGGCACTAATGCTCAGAGTGCTGGGTGCTGTGAGTGAGGACTCAGTGAGACTGTCAGGGTCGGGGAAGCACAGCCCTGGGTGCTGTCTGGGATTAGGTTTTCCAGTGATCAGGGTTGCCTAGTAGTATGGGGCTGATGTTCTCACGAGGAGAAAACCAATGAAGGCAACTGGGGAGTAAGGGAAGGAAGAGGGAGAAACCATGCCTCTAGCCAGGATGGGTTCAGGGTTCTTACATACTTATGTAGAATAATAAAATCAATCAAAACAATTGATCTATCAATGAAGTGATAGGAACAATGTTTATGAATATGTTTGAGAGGCAAGACAGAGGCCAGTGTGCTTTGGAGTGGTGCAAGAAGGAAGATGAGGTCAGAGTCGAGTGTGTGTGTGTGTGTGTGTGTGTGTGTGTTGCTGTGTGTGTGTCTTTGTGTGTTGCTATGTGTGTGTTGGTGTGTGGTGTGTGTGCATGTGTGTATATATGTTCTTATGTGTGGGTGTGGGTGCGTGTGGATGTTCATGCATTGTAGAGGCCTAAGGCTGATGTCTGGTGTCTTTTTTGATGGTTTCCACCTTTCATTGAGGGAGTCTTTCAACTGAACCCTGAGATCAGTAATATGGCTAGTCTAGATTTCTAATTTTTCCTGGGATTCCTATTGCTACCTTTCAGGCTTCTGAGCACTGGACTTCCAGGCAGGCTACTATGTCTACTTGGAATTTACATGGGTACTGGGAATCTCAAGTCTGGTTCTCACACTTTATGGATAAGCACTTTGTCCATTGAGCTTTTTCCAGTTCCAAAGATCAGAGGTTATAGTTTGCAGTTATCATGGCATTAAGGAATTTGTGTAGGTATACTAAGAGCTATGACCACCACAAAACTGATTCTAGTTCCCAATTTGTTCCCCTCCCTGATTGGTACTGGCAGATGCCACTCCTTCACAGGGAATTCTGAGCTCCATTGCTGGCTCTGGCTGTACTGTGAACTAGGTCACTCAGATGGGCTAGTGTTTATGAACAATGCTGCTATTCTGGTTGTGTAGGGTTGAGAGAGCTCAGCAAAGGGTGAAGCATCTCTGGAAGCCTGAGAACCTGTGAGGGGATATTTGGCTAGTCCTAGATTCTCTCTACTGTCAAGACTGCTTCCTGCTTGACTTTGGAAAGTTGGAGAGCAGTTAGGGGATATAGCTCAGTTACAGAGCAGCAGCCCAGCATGAGCAAGACTCTGAATTCCATCCTTGGAAAAATATATACATAAATATACACATACTTATACAAACATGCATCTATACATATGCTCATATACTTATAATATGTAAATGTGCACATACACACATATACATAGTTATAAATTGATACATACACGCATATCTATGTACATACATAAATATAGACATGCTCATATACACACACATATATATACATATGAACAAATATATATGCACAAGTAAGTGAACACTACATATATGCATATACATATACATAGTTATAAATTAATACATACACATATACATATATATACATAAATATAGATATATGCTATAGATACTTAAATGTATAGACAAGTATAAATATATGCATAACAGTATACAAATTCACATACATATATACACAATACACACTTTACATGCATTTATACACATATACATACACAAACAGATACACATAAATACATATATATGTATATACACACAAATACATACTAAACTGAAGAGAAAGATTAACTTTTTCCTCTCAGAAGCAGTAGCCAACGGCCATGTCAACTAAATAGAAAAGGAAGAAGAAGTTGGAACGTTGTGTGTGACAAAACACACTGACTAGGAAAAGCATGCTTTATTAGTTAATACCCCTTCCCAGGCCATGAGCATGTAGTGGCCTACCTTCCTGAAATGAGGCTGAGAGATGGAGAAGACAAGATGTCTGCCATTATTCTTTCTCCCACCGGCATCATGGCCTTTGGCAGGGATGTAGTTAGCCAAATGTGCTGCAGCCCAGTAGAGGAGACATATGGGGCTTCAGAGAAGTCTTGCTCTTGCTAGTTCCTCTCAGGTCTTGGCGGGTGATTAAATACACATCGGTGGGATGGACATTCAGGCCCTCGTGTGATGTCTCCAGAAGTCACTCTACTACTGCAGAGTAGAGTGAGGGGGCACATGATCTCCCAGATTTCTGAGCCAGTGGGCTGAGACCCTAAAAATGCCTGCTCCATCTCAGCAGTCCTGAACCATCATGGGACCCAGATGTACACAAAGGAGCTCACTTTTAAAGTGGAACCGGGCTATTCTGCTTTTGATTGCCCCTTCCTTATTCAGTCTCCAGAGCTCTTCCAGGAGGTTCTCGGACTTTTTGTGCAAATTGGTGTAATTTTAAGAGAGCCAAGGATTGATTTCTCTGCTTGCCCCACTTCTTGCCTCTCTCCATCTATTCTCTCTTGCACTTTCTGCCAGGCACAGATTCCTATCCATGTGAGAAGATGAGAAAGCAGGTATGTATGGAAGGTAGTTATGGAGGAGAAGAAATTTTTAATAGAAATCACCTTTAGCTCTATTTTGATTAATCTTTTGTGTTTCTTTGAGGAGAAAAATGCATCGGCCTGAATGTCTGTGCTTAGATTTTTTAGGCTGCCTCTTGCTTTCTTAATCACTCTATGCCATTGTTCCAGGGATTTCTTGTCTTTAAGCGTGAGTTAATTTATTTTTTCGAGTAATGACCATTGTGTGCTGCTAGGAGCCCAGCATTATTTCAAGTGGCTGGGACCCAGCAGTGAATGAAGCAACCCCAAACCCCTATTCCCATGAGAATGGCATCCTTACAGGGGAGAATGGCAGCGAATACAAGGGGTAGTGAATGAACTGTGTGATGGATGGAATGGGTGGGAAAAGAGCAGATGGAGGGAGATGAGAGGCAGTGTGGGTGCATCCAAGTTTAAAGACAGAGGCTGGGCTTGTTCACATGCCTAGTACAGGCAAGGCCTGTGTTTGATCTATAGTAGCGGGTCGGGGGATAATAAATCAACTGACTAACTAACCAACCAACCAACCAACCAACCAACCAACCAGTATTGGGAAGAGACATAGAAAGGGTGTTTGAGACACAAGGTAGAGGCCAGTATGGTGTGGGTGGAGTAAAAAAGTCTGCATTAAAGGTTAAGAAAAAAATAATTTAAAGAATAAATTCCAGAAAGAATAACATGTTGGGGGAAAATGGCAATGTATGCAGACAGCTAATAGAGGTAGATCATACATATTTGTAAGCAAGATAAGAGATTTGGGCTTAAGCTAAATAAACCAAGAATCTTTGGTGGGGTTTAAGCAGAGAGAAAGCAGAGTAGGACCTGTAGGACTGTGAAAGGCAGCCTGGTTCCTGGTTGAGATATGGTTAGAAACCCTGGTGACCCTAAAGGGACAGCAGGCATTTTGCCTGGTTCCTGAACACTAGGCTCCTGACATGAGGCCGCAGCCATCCATAGATTTGTGGCCATCAGTCACGTAAGGGCAACACCCCAGTCTCCTCCACAGGTAGAGGACATGACCACAGGTCACATAGGCTCAAGCCAGATCTCCATTTTAATGAAGTACCTAAAGGCCTGACGGGCTTAGCCAGTTAAACTTTCCTTCCCAGACACTTCTCCCTGCAAAAGGTAATTAACTTCATGCCTACCCTGGGAAGTGAGGTTACGGTTTTATTCATCTACTTTCCACCATGACAATAAATGCTTTAAAACCATGGACTGCCTCTTTTCATCGAGCTCTGCCATGGGGAGCAATTGAAAAGGCCTTCTCTTAAAGAGCCACCGTCTAACCTCCCAGTAGAAGTCCTCTTAGTGCCCCCAACCAAAGCTGCCACCAAGCCAAGCCCAAGCCTGCCGCAGCCATTGCTGCCACAAGGGCTCTATCCCCGTGGGATCCAGCCAGAGCTCCCACTCTTTTCTCCCTTGGCCCAGGGCTAAATCCAGCCTACGGGCCTCCATTATGTTTTCAGCTCTTCTGTGGCATCCAGTGGCATCTGGGTGCCCAAGAGCTTGAGAATCAGATGGTCCCGACCTTGTGCAGACCCGGGGACCCTGAGCCAGCTCCGGCTGTCCCTGGGACCTCAGATTGTGTTTCCCCATCCCTGGATTGGTGTTCTGCGATTTCCCATAGCCTGACATTTGCCTGGTAACATAAGGCAAAGGTCTGTGGACCCGCCCATGCATCGTCACAAGCTTTGGATGTCCTGATGCTAATACAGTCAAAACTGGTCCTGCTTCCCTGAGCAGCCTGAGCCCTGTGGCAGATAGGACGCAGGACCCCCACTAACCCTTCAAGGACCTCAGTTTCAAACTGAGCTCTTGCAGCCTTGGATGGTCATTCATACATAAGGTCAAGGAGTCTGCTTGGGAGAGACAATTAAGAGTAATGCAGGCAGGAGCTGGCCAGTGACCTGGTCCAGGTGTGAGGACTGTGCCCATCCCACCTGTTGTAAAGAACATATGCATTAATTTGTGGATGACCTCAGAGTGCTGCTTTCAGGAACAAGTGACTGTTGTTTTCACCTGCAAGGGATGCCATGCCAGACAGGACCGAGCCACGTGGAAACCAGGCTCTACTATCAAGGTTCTACTTTCTCTGCAGTTTGGGGAAATCCTTCCTCAGTGTGGGTTCTAGTCCATAGCTTAAAGTAAGATTTGGTCACACGTTTGACCAAATTATGCTTGGCTCTATAGCCACTCACAAGAGGGATTCCAATGGGCTTGAAATAACAGAGTGGTCCAATTATGCCAGGATTATCATAATATAAAATGCTTTTAAGACCTACTTTATTAAAACTAACATTGTACATTCTTTCTTTTCCCCCAAATCAGTCTTGTTTTTAAGAAACTTTGAAAAAAAAAACAATTACGTGAGTTTCCCCCCTCTTTCTCTTTCTAACTACACAACCCTATCTGGCTTGGTCCCAGTTCCCTCCCCCTGGGCATACTTGTTGTATTTTCCTTGTCTTATAACTGATAATTCATCCTTCAGCCTCTTGAAGTTTGGTGCTTCTAAGCCCGTGTCTCTTGCTGCCTTAGCTTGCTTTCCATTGCTGTGGTAAACATCGTTACCAAAAGCACTCGAGGAAGAAAGGGTTGATTTAGCCTATAGGTCACAGCTCATCATCTGAAGGAAGCCAAGGCAGAAACTCAAGGCAGGACCTGAAGCGGAGACCATGGAGAAACACTTACTGGCTTGCTCTCCATGGCTTGCTCAACTTGCTGTCATGTCTTTTCTTATTCAATCTTTTCTTTATTTTTTTTGTTATTCATTTTTTTGTTTTGGTTTCTTTCTTTCTTTGTTTGCAAGACAGTGTTTTTCTGTGTAGCCTTGGCTGCCCTGAAACTTGCTTTGTAGATCAGGCTGGCCTCAAACTCACAGCCTGCTTTCTTTCTCCTGAGTGCTAGGATTAAAGACATGTACTACCCCTATACTTCCCAGGACCACCTGCTCAGGGGTAACCATGCACACAGAGGACTGGCTCCTCCCATAACCATCAATGATTAATCAAGAAAATGTCTCACAGATATACCCACAGGCAACTCTGATGGATGCAATTTCTCCTTTGAGATTCCTTCTTCTAAGTGACTCTAGTTGACAAAACCTAATAAGCATGCTCATGTATCCCATCATTCCAAGGTTTGACAGTATCAGGTCATAGGGTAATACAAACTTCCTTAGATGATAGCATTTCTCCCAGAGATTTCCATACAGCTTCCAGGCAGAGTTCCTATCAATGTTCCAGCTACAGACAATAGATACTCTTAGTTTTGCTTGGAAGCAGGAAGTGCATGGTGATGGCTGAGTAAGAAGAAGAGAATGATTTTTTCTGCTTCACATTTAACATGATTGGCCAGAGTTATCTACAGTCCTCCAGGCTTAAGTCTAAATAGATATCATCAATCCAAAAGGTTGAATGTGGGGCTGAGGAGATGGGCCAGTCAATAAAGAGCTTGTAACACAAGTGTGC
>JADRCD010237449.1:0-12492 GCA_019843815.1 Montemys delectorum | reverse complement strand
TCCATCACACAGCGAAGCTGTCATTTTTGTGTGTGTGCGCGTATGTGTGTGTGTGTGTCTGTGTGTGTGTGAGTGTGTCTGTGTGTGGATGCGTGCACGTGAGAGTGTGTGAGCCCCGGTGACGTGTACTCCTCCACCTTGCATTGAGTCTTTATTTACAAGGCCTGCTCAGGAAAGCACTCTAGAAAAAGGAAATTCCAAAACAGGTGTTTAGCAGGGCCTGGGTGGAGCGACTGTGGTAAGGTCCCAGCCGGGGTCCCTCTTCTCACTGCTGGTCACTTCCAGGTTGTGAGGACATTTCTTCCTGAGTCTCTCGAGCGGCCTGCTCTGGGCCCCACTGGCTGGCCTGGGCGGTTTCTAAGCTCTCGTTCAGCCCCGTCGCCCTGGGCCAGCTCCTCGTCATACCTGCAACAGATCACTGGAGAGTCACTAGGAGGTCACTGCTCAGGGGTGGCAGTTTACACAGTGGCCACTGAGCTGCTGCACATCAAACATGCTACTAGAAGGTGCGACCTAGCTCCAGAGTCTGGCACTTGCTTCCCTCTCCGGCCCACGTGCCACACAAGACCACAGAGCCTGTGAGAGAAACCCAGCTAAACTGTCACTGTGGACAGTCTGCCCATCCTAGACAGACCCCATTTTAACAGGCGCCGGGTAGAATTTGGCACTGGCTTCAGGGGAGTAGTGAATGAGAAACTAGTCAGCCACCCCAGGGTGGTCAGGGAAACAGCTCTTGCCTGCAAACACTTCACACACCCTGTGGGGTAGGGCTAACCCCATTTCAGACAGGGACCCTGGTGTTAGTGGACTGCAGCAAAGGGCCTGGGTGGAGCAGGGACTCCTCCACCATGATGCATGCCACTTGCTCTGCCTCTGTCCTCCTACAGCCTGTTTCCAGCAGATGCCTGTACTCAGCCTTACACGGTGCCGATGAGCAGCTTGACCTCACGTCTGCAGAGCCAGATACAGTCCTGGTATCTTGTGGCTTTTGTTACCCAGAATAGATCCTGCAAAGGGAACTGTCTCCTCACCATGGCTTCCTACCACTCTCTGGCTCCAAGCTCAGATGTGCAGGGACAGGGTTAACACTGGGCCTCCCGATTCCTAATCCAAGGCTTCACTGAACTGTGAGAAGTGCATTTCTGGGCACTTAAATTTGTTTTGAACCTCACTGTATTTCTTCACTGGGGCGAGGTTCATACATAATATGGAAGTCAAAGAACAACTTGCAGGGGTCAGCTTTCTCCTTCTACCATGTGGGTCCTGGGGTTAGAACTTAGGCCACCAGGTTCGCTAAGCCATCATGCTAGCCTGGCAGATACCATGCAGGAAAAGCAGCAGTGGGCATGTGAGCTCCCTGGAGACAGCCCCACCATCTTGTTTGGCTGCAATGGGTGTGCTTTGCTGAAGCCCGGCCCCAGAGACTGTCTCAGGATTGCTTCTTGCTATTGATGTGCTTTCTCATGTTCGTCATTGCCATAGTCCGCGTTTATGTGGCTTGGTGTGAGTGGATACCAGGAGACCCTCACTGCCCATAACCTGGTGTGACTACTTCCTGGGTGATTGCCTGCCATCTTAGGCACACTTCAGATCAACATGAAGATGAACTTTCATGAATTAATGCTGTTAAGATGAATTAATGACTTTGTAGAATTCCTGATGTTGGCATTTAGTCTAGGCTCTACCCCACAGTTACCTGGCAATAGCCAGGTGTGCCTGAGTCGCTATAAAAGGGGCTGCCCCGTCTCTTGTTCTCTTGCTCTTGCTCCTGCTCCTTGCCCTCTTTCTCCCCATTACCCTCCTTACCCTCCCCACTCCACGTGCTCATGGCCAGCCTCCACTACTTCTATACTCTTCTCCCCCCTTCGTTCTCCCTCCCTCCCTCCCTCCTCCCTTTGCCTTTCTCTGTGATTCAAATAATCTTAGGAAGAAAGTTTTAGGAGATCGTTTTAGTTGCTTTGCTACAAAGATTAAAGTCAGAATCAAGGATAGAAATGTGCCCCCTTCTCACAGACTATTAAGTAAAGGCTGCATAACAGGGGATACAATGAGCTTTATAACTAAGACTAGAAATAGGCTTGGAACAGATTTGTGATCAAGGAGAAACATTCATTCTAGGTCACGATGAGGCCACAGGTGTGCACCATCATAAAGCCAGGCCATGTGAAACTCTTGCTTTGAACTTATAATGAGCTTACAGAATGAAATGCTCTTTGAACTTGCTATTGACATCCTGTAACTCCCTTTTTGTGTAACATTTTATCTGTGAGGTAATTTTATTAGAAAGTTTGTCTAAGAAGGTATAAAAAGGCAGAGAAAAACCAAAGTGTGGCTGCTGGGGCTCCACTCCACCCGCCAGACATGTATGTGTCTGTCTATATGTATGTACATATGGAGGTACATGTGCATGGATATACGTATGCATGTGCACTTGTGAAACTGATGAAACAGGTGGTTGGCACCAGCCAGAGTGAGTGTGTGTATGTGTGTATATGTGTGTGTGAGGGGGTGTATCTGACTTCCTTCCTTCCTTTCTTCCTTCTTTCCTTCCTTCTTTGCTCCCTCCCTCCCTCCCTCCCTCCCTCCCTCCTTCCTTCCTTCCTTCTTTCCTTCCTTTTCATCTCTCTGTGAAATGCCAGAAGCCATAGGCTTCTGGCCCCCAGAACAGTAAGAGAGAGTTAAAGGCCAGAGGTCATCAGCCTTTGGCCATTGTCTGATGCTGTGTCCCACCTCAGTACCTGACCCTGTCGGAGCTGGCCCCTGGCACTGGCCCTTAATTTCTTTTTTTCTTTTTTCTTTTTTGTTTTAGATTTACTTATTCATTACATTCAAGTACACTGAAGCTGTCCCCAGACGCACCAGAAGAGGGCGTCAGATCTCACCATGGATGGCCGTGAGACACCACGCGGTCCCTGAACTCAGGACCTTCGGTAGAGCAGTCAGCGCTCTCAACGGCTGAGCCACCTCTCCAGCCCCCTTAATTTCTTTTTATCACACTGATCCACTGATTGATCGAGGGCACACATGTGCCAAGGTACAGAGGTCAGAAGGCAGGCTGTGGGAGTTAGATCTCTCCATCTACCATGTGGGTCCCAGGGATCAGATTTAGGTTGTCAAACTTGGCAGCAAGTGCCTTTACCTGCTGAGCCATCTTGCCAGCCCTTCCTTTGGTAGCCTTGACTGTCATGAGACTTGCTGGGTAGACCAGGCTGGCTCGAACTCAAGAGTTCTGCCCGCCTCTACCTCCAGAGTGTTGGGATTAAAGGTTATGTCTGGTCATCTTAAAGTGTTTTCTAGCCAGGCACGGTAGTACATACCTTTAATCCCAATTAATCGGGAGGCAGAAGCAGGTGGGTCTCTTAAGTTAGAGTCCAGTCTGATCTACTGAACAAGATTCAGGACAGCCAGAGCTCCTTCGGTATTTGTTTCCTACTGTGTTGCCTGAGTTATATGCAGACATTTGCATTAAGCAAACAGGTACCAGGATGCTTTGCTCTGCTGCGGAAGCTGAATTCCCTCTCTCTCCAGAGCTTCTGGTTCAGAGCCAGACTCTGTGGGAGGTGTGGGGTCTGCGTTAGGGCCTCCTCTGGTGGGTGGACATTCTCTGCCTATGGACTGACACACAGGGAATGTGTCAGAGTTTCAGTGCTGACAGCTCTCCTCTCAGCTGGGGCCATGCTCGGCACTGGCATGGACTGTCGTCACAACTGTGTCACCACAGGGACTTGCCTCAGCATTAGCCTCACCATGAGGTGTACTTGTAGCCAGTCCCTCCAATACAAGAAAGCTGTGCAGAGAGCTCCCTCAAGGGTCCTCCCTCAGGGACCAGAGCTCCTGTCAGGGAGGCAACTTTGGCTCCATGGGCCATCCATATGCTATCACACTCTGGCTTGTACTGTGTCTGCCGCACAGACTGAGGGCGGCGTCACCTGGGGCAATCTTGTCAGCCTCAGGGTGACTGGCTCAGGGTGGGGAGGGGCAGGAGCTGGATGAATGGGGAGGAGGAACACACACACACACACAAACACACACACACCTGTGTGACTCTGTGTAGCTTGAAAACAAGGTGGAGCGTGTAGCAGACAGCTGGCAATGGGCTTTTCAATTCTTGGGGAGTGGCTTGCCTGTTAGGGAGTTAGTATAAACAGCTGAGAGGGTTCTTCTAAGGGCCTTTCCCATTGCAACAGCTTCCCTTCTGGGGTCAGACAGGTGGCATCTAGGCACTGAATTCTGAACAACATTTTCCCAAAATGCCAAGAGTATTTTCTGGTAAAGTTAGAACAGAGCCAGGATGAATAAGGCTGGCCATGATCGCGACACTGAGGCCTCAAGGATAATGTGGGGGCAGTGTGACCCTGGGCACAAGAGCTATATTCCTGTCAGCTCCCTTCTCTCCACACTGGTGTACTCTGAAGGGATGCTTTAAATACGGATGAGATGCTGTGTACAGGGACAGGACAGTGTACAGGGGACACTACAGATATAAGCCCCACCCACTGCTGCCACTGGGACCCAGCCTGGAGTGACCTGGAGCGTCAGGTCACTGATAGGCAAGGACCATCAAGTCCTTGAGAAAGGGCTTCCAACAGCCGGCTCCAACCCAAAGCCTCTCTTCCCTTGGAGGAGTGTAAGAGGGTAGCTCGGAACTAGGGTGAGGCTCTGGTCTCTGCTTCTTAACTTGCAGACGAGCATTCTGCCTGCTCTGCAAACAGAAGATCTCAGAAACTCCCAGTGGTCCAGCCTGCTTGCTACACCCTGCTGGACGAAAGAGGGACCCACAAAGACCCTCATGGTTCTTGAACCTCATGTGGGCTCTCCTCCACAGAGGAGTCTTCAGGACTGACCCCAAGGCTCCCATAGCCCAGACAGGGGCCACCTCTTGCATTGCCCTTATATCCCATACTGTCCACCCAAGTGGCTCTGGACAGGACCATCCCCAGCTGCACACTGTGCACTCTGGAACTCCACTCATCATCAGAAATCCGCGTCCTCTATTAGCCCTTGACTTTCTCCCTCACCTCCCCGGTATGAGAAGCCTGGCTCTCCCTGGAGCCCTGTGGAGTGTGGGCCTCTCTCAGACCCACGGGTCTGAAAAGGCCTTTCTAGACCCTCTCTGTCCCTGCAAGCCAGGCCAGCAAAGGCCCTCTATGACCCATTCCTTGTATACCAACCCTTCAGGGTCTAGCCCTTGATTCCCTGGCCATGGGCACTCTTCTGATTTCTGATGACCTTGACATTCACCTATGTTAGTGCCATCCCCATATAACACCAAGGCCCAATCTGTCCTGGTCAGTGCCTGTCTCCTGCACAGTGTCTGGCACTAGGCTTTATTCTCTGACATCTCGGTGAGTCTACCTGCCCTGGATCCCCATCAGAGTGCACCCGCCTTCCCAGCACCGGAGCCCAATTCTTCTCCCACCTCTACTCCCTTCCGGTAACTATAACTGTTGTTCCTCTCCCAGGCTGCCGACCTCCAGAGGATAACCTGTCACTGACTGGTTACTTTTGGGGCTCCCAACTACCACCCTCTAAGGCCCTGAGCTCTCTGGAAGCTCCACCTATGTTACTTCTGAGCCTTCCCTGTGCCCCTCCACCCCGGCTTCTGTAACTATGCACAGAGAGGTGGGAGGTGGCTATGCAGGGGCCCCACAGCGCAAGCCTGGGCTCAGGTCTTCCCACCGCAGTGCACCTGAGACTTGTGTGCAAGAGTGCACGTTGCTAACCGTCCCCTCATCTTGAAACTTTTTAAATTAAATGCTTATGTGTAGGACCAGGAGACGTGGTGCACACCTTTAATCCCAGGCAGAGGCAGGTGGATTTCTTGGGGTTCAAGGACCAGCTTGATCTTCATAGTAAGACTTGGTCTCAAAAATCAAACCCAAATAAACAAAAAATGCTTATGTGCATGCAGGAGCAGTGGAAGTCGCTATTTGTCTTAGATAAAAGTACTCTTTCTTTTTTGTTTGTTTGTTTTTTGTTTGTTTGTTTTTCGAGACAGGGTTTCTCTGTATAGTCCTGGCTGTCCTGGAACTCACTCTGTAGACCAGGCTGGCCTCGAACTCAGAAATCCAATCCTCCTGCCTCTGCCTCCCAAGTGCTGGGATTAAAGGCGTGCACCACCACCACTGCCCGGCAAAAGTACTCTTTCTTGAAACTTGTTTTTCTCATCCAACCTCCTGGCCCACAGTATACACAACACTAAGCCAATCTTTTTGGGGGGAGGGCGTGGAGTGGGGTGAGGTTTTGAGACAAGGTTTCTCTGTATAGCCCTGGCTGCCCTGGAACTAGTTCTGTAGACTAGGGAAGCCTCCAACTCACAGGGATCCACCTGCTTCTTAGGCTAGTCATCATCATCATCTCCTCCTCCTCCTCCTCCTCCTCCTCCTCCTCCTCCTCCTCCTCCTCTTCCTCCTCCTCCTCTTCCACTTGGTTTTTTTCGAGACAGAGTTTCTCTGTATACCCCTAGCGGTCCTGGAACTCACTCTGTAGACCAGGCTGGTCTCAAACTCAGAAATCTACCTGCCTCTGCCTCCCAAGTGCTAGGATTAAAGGCCTGTACCACCACTGCCCGGTTTTAGGCCAATCTTCTTAATGGCTACCCAGCTTCGCAAGGTATGAATCAGTCAACCGCTGTCTTCCTGATTACTTTATTTACACTCCCTCCCACTCCCCACCTCCTAACCCCGCACACACATGCACTCATGCTTTCCAGTTTGTAAGACACAGTCAAGCTGGTACTCAGCTCGCGAGTACCAGGGTAAGGAAATGGGCTGGAGTGTCTACAGCACCAGATCCTAGTATAGGGACGCTCTGAGGGGTGAGCCCTGGGAATTACTCTTTCCTTATTGGCTTGCTGAGCTGTTCAGACTGTGGCCCACAGAGCTACACAGGTAGATTTAGGGTACGAGCCCCGCACTGTGTGCACCCTGCTTCTAGCACCTCAGCAGCCTGCATAGGTGACAAGCCATAAGGGTTACTCCCCATCCAGCACTTAGCAAGTAAGTACTGGCTCCATAGAAGGGACCCAAACCACTTTTCTGTCCCAACAGCTATCCCTCCTAGTATCAACAATCAGACAAATTGTGTAAGAAGAGAGCCCCCTGCCCCCCCCCCCCCCCCCCCCGCCTCTGATATCCAAAGGGCACCTCAGCATGCCTCAGTCGAGAACAGAGGTCCTGCTGAGCCACACACACAGACTTACAGGATCTCATAGTTGCCAAGCACTTCCTTAGGGGGAGACTTGTTCCATTTGCAGTCCGGGATCTCGCCGTTAGGGACCGCAATGTTGAGAGTGTCATTAATCAGGTTGTACTTGAGGATTCGGTCGTTGGCGGTGCTGGAGGTGAGAGATGGGGATGCGTTAACCTACAAGAAGAAAAACATATGTCCTTCACTGTGGCGCTTCCTCCTGTGAATGAGGCGCACAGGAGCCAGCGTGGGCCACACACTCCAGGCGCTTGTCATCAGTTAACACGGACATCTCACACCGGCTACGCGCCTCATGTATGAAGCTGTCACAGTTGGCTGTCAACCTGATACAACCCTAGCATTGCCTGGTGGAGAACTGCTTAGATCAGAGTGGCCTGTGGGCATGTCTGTGAGGCATATTCTTTATATTCTTTTCTTTACACATTTGTTTATTAAATATTTATTTATTATATGTATATGAGTACATTGTCGTTGTCTTCAGACACCCCAGAAGAGGGCATCAGATCCCATTACAGATGGTTGTGAGCCACCATGTGGTTGCTGGGAGTTGAACTCAGGACCTCTGGAAGAGCAGTCGGCGCTCTTCACCTCTGAACCATCTCTCCAGACCACTATACATTTATTTAGTTTTGTGTGTGATATGTGTGTCATTGTGTGGGCACACACGTGTTACAGTGCACAGATGGAGGTCCGTGGATGACCTGTGGGAAGTCCATGCTCCTGGAAATCAAACTTGGGCTGTCAGGCTTGGCAGTAGGCACCTTAATACCCACTGAGCCATCTTGTTGGGCCTGTGAAGTCTTTTCTTCATTGCTTATTTATATAGAAGAGCCCAGCACATGGTGGGTGGTGTAATTCCTGGGAGTGAGCCTGGGCTGTATAAGAAAGTTGAGCAAACCAACCAGCAGTGTTTTCCCATGTCTCTGCTCCAGTTCTTGACTTGGCTTCCTTGGATGACAGACCTGAAAGCCAAGCAAATCCTTTCCTCCCCTAAGCATTTGATTTGCATGAGTGCTCTATTTGCATGTGTGCCTGCATGAAAGAAGAGGGCATCAGATTCAACTATAGATGGTGGTGAGCTACCATGTGGTTGCTGGGAATTGAACCCAGGACCTCTGGAAGAACAGCCAGTGCTTTTAACCACTGAGCCATCTCTCCAGCCTCCTCCCAAGTCGCTTTGGATCAATGCTTTATCACAACAACAGAGAAGCACAGTAGGACAGAAGTGTTGTGTGGTCTGCTTCTATTGGTTCTTAGGTGAACTACAAATAATATCTACAGACAGAATCACAATTGCCTATTAACTCCAGCTCCAGAGAGATCTGATGCCTTCTTCTGGCTTCTGCAGGCACCTGCACTCATGTGCACATCAGCCCCTCACACATACACACATACACACACACATACAATTACAAATAAATCAAATCTGTGTGTGTACGTGCATGCGTGCATGTATGCGTGTGTGTGTGTGTGTGTGTGTGTGTGTGTGTGTGTGAGAGAGAGAGAGAGAGAGAGGGGAGGAGGGAGGAAGAGAGAGAGAAAAGCCACAATTAGGATCTTAGTTCATCAAGGAAAGTGTGGCTTCCATCAAAGTTACTGTGTTTAAGATGCAGGAAGCCACTACCTCTTACTCTGGCACCCTGGGAAACTGATGCAGGAGGATCATGAATTCAAGACCAGTCCTCAAAAGGAAAAAAAAGGAAGAGAGGAAGGGTATGGGGAGGGAAATATTACATCTCCCTCAGCGCCCCCATTCTTTTTCTTTTTTTTTGGTTTTCTCTGTATAGCCCTGGCTGTCCTGGAACTCACTCTGTAGACCAGGCTGGCCTTGAACTCAGAAATCCACCTGCCTCTGCCTCCCAAGTGCTGGGATTAAAGGCGTATGCCACCACCGCCTGGCCCCCACTCTTTTTTTTTTGTTTGTTTGTTTTCCAGACAGGGTTTCTCTTTGTAGCCTTGGCTGTCGTGGAACTCACTGTAGACCAGGCTGGCCTCGAACTCAGAAATCCGCCTGCCTCTGCCTCTGCCTCTGCCTCTACCTCCAAAGTGCTAGGATTAAAGGCGTGCGCCCCACTCTTGATAACTTGATTGCCATGAACTCTACACTGGGGCTCCCTCTGACTTTCCCTGCAGGGGGCTGTGTTCTACTCTGTGCTCTTACAAGAATCCTAGGCCTCCTGGCTTATGTGACTGAAGGGCCTGACCTGTGTGCCTCCAAATGGACTGTTGAGAGGGCAGGTTTCCAGGGTGACTGACACCAGGATGGAGGTTCGGGCATGCTCAGGCCATCTCCCATCCTTGGCTTGTTGAGGAGCCAGAGGTTCCTTGTCCATGGTCTCAGACAAGGGCACTGATGCCTACCTCTCTGAAAAGGCCATGACAGTCAATCTCCATCAACCTGATGGGATTTGCAGTGACCTAGGAACCTCCTCATTGTTGGGGTAACCTTCCTCAATTCATATGAAGGCGTGTCTCTGTATTTCCTCCTCCCCCCCCCCCCCCCCCCCCCCCCCGCCTTCCCACCAGCTGAGGACTGAACCCAGGTCCTTGCGCTTGCTAGGCAAGTGCTCTACCACAGAGCTAAATGCCCAACCCCAATGTCTCCGTATTTTCAATTGTTGATTCTGTAGGCAGAGAGCTAAGTGCTGGCAGGACTCTGGTATTGTCATTTCTATGGTCCATCACCAGGCTTTCTGCTTTTTAAATGTTTGCCCTTCCTCATCTGCCTAAATGCAATCTAAGTGATGGATCAGGTGTTGTCTTGCTGCTGATTGGTTGTAATAAAGATCTGATGGCCAATAGCTGGGGCAGGAAGTAAGAGGGTGGAGCTTCCAGGCAGAGTGTGAAAGGGAAGGCAGGGGAGGGAGAAAGCTGACAGCAGAAGGGAAGGGGACAGACACAACTGGAGCACGGCAGGGAAGAAAAGAACTAGGCAAGTGGCGGGTGGCAGGCGACCAATCAGTTAAGTTTAAATGGCAGCTGGGAGGTGGCCCCAGCAAAAGGCCTAGGCTTTAAACTACATTAGGAGAGGCTGTGTCGTTATTTAAACTGCTAGTGGGATCTGAGACAGTCCAGTGGTAGGGACCTCAGGGCAACTTTGGGAGTGTTTCCAGAGAAGTTTAACTTAGGAGGGAAGACGCACCCTGACTGTGGGTGACATCATCCCACGGGCTGGGGCACGGAGTTGAAGGAAGAAACAAGCTTATGGAGTATCAATATCCACCTCGCTCTGCTTCAGCTCTGGCAGATGTGCGCAGCTGCCTCACACACCAGGCCTTTCCCACCATGAAGCATTGTAGCCTCAAGCCAAATAAAGCCTTGTGCCCTGAAATTGGAATTTTATTTTGTTTTTGTTTTTGTTGGGGGAGGGGGTGTCAGGTATTTGATCACACTGCCAAGAAACAACACTGGGGCTGTAGCCAGGAAAAAGCCCCACTGTATGGTGTATATCCTCTCGTTTCTAGATCGGCCACCACTACACCCTCTCTGCTTCAAAGGGCAGACGGACTCTCTTCTAATTATGCCTTAACACGTGCTGGAGAGTTCTCTTCTCCCGTGGCACTGCTAGCCAAGGTGTCAGGTGTGCGTTACCTCGATCAGCCAGGGCTTCAGCTTGTCATCGATGATGATGTCGTAGCCGTAGCATTCAAAGCAGTGCTTGTCGTTGTTCATCACTGGCTGCAGAGTGACCAGTAGGTTATAAAACTACATCCTCAGAGACCAAAGGGACCCTCCCACACTGCTGGCTTCCTGTCACTTGCACACAAGCATGCGCATACATACATACATACATACACACACAAACACATACATCATACTCACACATGCACACACATGCACACACATGAACATACACAAACACATACAAACACACATGCATGCACATACACACATACACATACATATACATGCACACACACATGTATACACACACAAGCACACACACATGTGCACACACACACATACACATACATGCGCACACACATGTATACACACACAAGCACACACACATACACACATGTGCACACACACACACACACACACCCCTGTAGGCTGCCTCTTATGCCTCCCAGCCCTGTATAACCAAGTGCAAACCAGATTATAAACCAATGAGAAGAGTAATCCTATTTCCTTTCCATTTCTGGATTTCCCTTGTAATTTCCAATTCACCTAAATACACCTTCAATAACCTTTCCCTGCGTGCTGAACAAGTGACAGATGTTGGGTGCTGGAGAGACGGCTTAGCTGTTAAGAGCACTTCCTGCTCTTTGAGAGGACCCTAGTTCAGCTCTCAGAACCCATGTCAGACAGTTTGCAACCGTCTGTAACTCCAGCTTCAGGGCTCCAGTGCTTCCAGCCTCGGTGGGCTCACGCGCATGCCCACAGGCAGACACATACACCTACACATAGTTAAAACAAAACAAAAACACCTGCCTTCTTCAAAAGCTTGGGAATCACCAGCCAAAGAGTCTAAGAGTGGAAGCCGGACTGCAGAGGGCTCACCCACAGAGCCGAGGGCCAGGAGAAAAGGCCCCTCTGTGAGGTTACTGTGCCCGAGGTGGCTCTTCTCAAGAAGGAAGATGGGTGTAACCTGGGAATTTTGCATCTCTCACATTCTCCACAGTGACTTGGCACCATCCCATGTCGGCAGGCCTTGTGTCCTCGGGTCCCACATAAGTGGGCTGGTCTGTCAAGGGCCAGCTCAGTAGCTGGCTAGACCACACTGCCCTCAGATATAAATGTATCTTTTATTTACCAGATGTAATTGTCATCTCAGAGGATTACTACTGAATAAACTCACTCCTTATAGATTTTTCTGAACTCTGGCTGGCCGTTTCAACTCAGCTGTTCAGGCTGATTCAGCTTGGCTTCTCTCCGGTTCTGACAGAACTGCTCTGCTTGGAAAGACTGCCTCTGAACTCCAGGAACTGAACTGCTCTAACTCAACTGCTCTGCTCTGAACTGAGCTAGACTGCATTCAACCGAATTGAACTCCTCTGAACTGAATTGGATCACAAGGGAACAAACTCAGCTGGGCTGCACTCCCTGCACTGTTCTTATATAGCTTCTCTTCCTTCCGGTGTTACTCTTGTGAGAGCTGGGTGTATGTGAGGGGAGGTTCTAATACTAAGGTCTAGTTCCCTAATTGGTTCTTGATTTGTCAATAAAGAAGGCTGGGAGCCAATTGCTGGGTGGAAGGTACAGGTGGGGCTTTCCGGGTCCCAAGAAGAAGAGGAGACAAAGGAAGGAGAGAGGAACTGTTTCTGCCAAGCTTTGGAGAAG
>JADRCD010237448.1:0-40114 GCA_019843815.1 Montemys delectorum | reverse complement strand
ACACACACACACACACACACACACGCACACACGCACACATACACACACACGCACACATACACACACACATACACACACACATACGCACACACACGCACACATACACACACATACACACACACACTCACACACACACACACGCACTCACACACACACACGCACTCACACACACACACACACACACACACGCACTCACACACACACTAAACCACTTCAATTATACTCTACTCATGAAAGTAAACTATACTGGAAAATGTGCAAGGACCAGATGCAAATAGGGCAACACTTTGTTGTGTTATAGTACACAGGAGGTGGCTGTTCTAATGGTGGGGGGTGCGTATGTGTGTTTGGAGAACGCAGGGAATCTTGCACGTCCTAGGACAAGATTTCAAGGTACTAATAAAACAACAACAACAACAACCACAAAACAAACCAACCAACCCAGGCATTTGGATTCACTGACCTGGAAACTGTTCAGCTAGTCAGTTTAAAAAAAAAAAAAATTCACTAGCTTTAAAAAAATAAGCGATATGGCTAACAGAAGTGACGCCTCCTATTTATGGCTTGAAGTCTCGGGACTCTGGTGAGTTAGAGACCAAATGTGTATTTAAAAGCTCCTTTTTATCTCTCCAGCACCATGCAAGACTCAAATGAACCTTTCACTGGGACACCAGAGATGTTAACACTCATCCTCCAAGATCCAATTTCAACCAGCCAAGCTGTTACCTAATCCAGCAGCCATCACATATGATCAGGTTCCCGCCTCCCTGATGGGTGCCCGGCACCCCCTCCCTCCCTCCCTCCCTTCCTTTCCCTCTCCTGCCCAGCAGCTTTCCCTGAAACTGGGCTTTAAAGGGTCCCCATGCCTGTGCATGCTGGTAATACAGGGTCCTAACAGCCCCACTGAACACCAAGCTATTTATCTCTGTTAGGTAATAATTCTTAAAGAAGGAGTTTCCTACTCACAAATCACCCCCCTCCCATTCCAATCAAGACAGAGACCAGTCACGACAGGTAAGTGATTTATACAGAGGTTGTCACACAACCTTTAGAAAACACCTAAAGTCACATTGCTGCTATCGCTTGCCCTAGGGTTAATCCTGTGCTAAAACTCCAGAGATAAGGAGACTGTCACAGCCGGGTAGGAGCAGCCTCCACAACTGGCCTCCTGCTGGTCAATCTTTATTTATTTTCTTCACACAAGGAGAAAAACAAACCAAACCCAAAGGCACATTCAAGAGAGCCAGTGGGAGGGCCGTGCAAAAGGATTGTTTTGTCCTTGGCCGAGCAACCCTGCTCCAGAGCTGATCCCAGCTGGTGCCCACTAGAGGGCACTCTCTCCCCACTGAGGACTTGGTTAAAGAAGGGTCCCACAGTCACCAACATCTCCATGGAGCTGGGGGACTTGGGATCTGCTTCGATTTGAGCTCCCAAACGTGGGCAGACAGGGAGGAGGGCATATTAGCAGAAGGCATTGTTTCAGGCTACGGAGTGAAACTTGAAACTGCTCAGCTAGGCAAGATAAAGAGACAGTGGGAGAAGGGACTCGAGGCTTGGGGAAGGCTGGAAGAAGCCTCTTCCTATTTCAAGGCACCAAGGCAGAAGCTGGATTTTACAGCCTCTGGGACTAGCCAGGCGGACCTTTGAAGCCAGTGGAGACACGAGTAATCTGCCCTTGTACTTCTAGAAACTGAAAATGTTCATCCCTTGGGACCCTTTGTGCACACTGAATTGCATCACCTGATAATAGAAAACATGAGCTCTGCTAGCACACTTACAGATTATAAAGGTAAAGTAACTTAGCTCAGGCTCCTGCCACCAAGACGGAGGGCTCCCGGAAGCCAGTGGTGACATGGTGATCTCGCATGAACTCGTGGATCAGGTATAATGCATCTATCCAGGTCTTTTCAGAGCCCTTGTGCACAGCAGCCAAGTAGGATATAGGACTATGGCGTGTTGGGCATCTGTGTCCCGCCACCCTTCTAGGCCAGGCAGCTAGTTGCTGGCGCGTGCCTCACCCTCCGGTTCTAAGTTGTGCAGAGATAATTCGTTTTCTCTCCCATCTCTTCCATACCCATTTCCAAAAACTCAGATCTGCCTTTCAAATGTGACCATTCTACACATTCTTAATGCTGACATTAAGGCAATGGCTCTCTGTGTGAGGGAGAGCCAACCAAGCACAGGACTGATATCTGTGAAGGGTTCCTCTAAGGCCTGAGAATACACCAACTGCTTTTAGCTTTGTAGACTTCCCCAAGCCCCTACTCTCCCACCCCGACCTTTCAGGCTCTGTCATTTCCTACAGGCACAGTCATTATCCACAAACTGGTGGACACTTCTCCAGCTGGAAAAGTGACAATGCTATGAACTGATTCTTCTAAACCGTGTCGGGACCCACATCTTACATTCCTTAGTAGCCTGAAGCTTGGGATTGTACTTCTGGGCGCTCTTCCCTGCCAATTCTCAAGCCTCTTCTGCCTTGGATGGAAAAGCTGTCTTGGTGAGTTATTTTAAAGTGTCGTCTATCAAGTAAATGGAAATGATTAACCATTTGATTTCCCCAGTTTCCCAATCCAGCATTCCAGGCAGCTGCCAGACAACAGTTGATGGATAGGCTCCAGAGAGCCCAGTACTGATGGAACTCAGACCTTAGAGGACTAAGCGGGAACCTTCCTGGCTGCTGGCCTAGAATGGCCTCTTGAGAGGGTCTAGGGCACAGCACATGTAGGTCTGGCAGTCACTCCGATACTCAGTATTGTCCCCTTAGAATCACACAGGGCTTTGTTCAGGTCAAAAGTCTCCTAAAGTGCCACCATTTGGTGTGAAGGCAAGATAGCTTTCAATCCTTGCCATATTTTTCTTGGCTTGTTCATAAGCAGGTACACATAAACAGCATATGATATCAGAAAAGGACTTGTAAACTTCCTTCCAACAACAAGACAGTAAGACCTTCAAATGTTTCAGTTCAAGCATATTCACGGGTTGTTTCTTATGGTATCATGGCTGTGCTGATTTTCAAAGGGTGCTCTAGCCAGGAACTGGAAAATGCACTCATTTCTTCCCACTTGGCTCAGAGCCACAGCACGTGAAGCTGTGGGTGAAGTTTTAAGGCAGGAGATGAAAACAAAAATACAGAACACTCTTGGGATGGTTTTCCTATTTTAAGCGTTTATGTTTAGGGGTTTTTCTCTAGGGGCATACCAAGTTTTTCTTGTCTTTTCTCTGGGCTAGCTTTCAGCCTTTTCTGGTCACAGGACTTGTACTTCTCAGGGGATGTACGGGCATGGATCCCATTCACACGTTCCCTGCTTGGCACACTGAGTCTCCCTGGGCCAGCTGGCAGGGAGAAAGCTAATGCGCTGGGCAACAGGCGCCTGCATTTCTGGATGGGTGCCGGCTGCCTGAGTGACGGACTTATAGATCTTAATAGCTAAAGCTTATATCGTGGCTCAGGAAACCCCCTTTGTCCCAAGAAAAGTTGCAGAAGTTGGGGGTTGGGGCATGACTTCATACTGCCTCTGCCCTCAGATCTATGTACTCGAAACATCTGAGGAAAGGGAATGAGGCACAGGAGAGGGTCAGGGTAGGGTGTGTAAGGCCTGGACTGCACATGGGAACTCATGATGCGGGAAACCATTTCCTACTTAGTTATACACGAGAAGCATGGGAAATGTGGAGCCGGCGGCTGGAGGATACTCTGCACTCCACAGAGAGGAAGGCATCTTTCTACATCAGCATCTCCTACACCAAGTCACTACTGAAAGCAGGAGGAGTTCCTCAATGCTTTCTTGCCTTAAGCTGAAAATGTGTTTGCGGTTTCAAGTCTTCCTAAGGCGCCCAGAACATTGCCTGGTTCTTGCTGGGGCATGATACACTCCCCCAATCTCACCACCAAGTTCTAAGAGCCATGGAAATATAAGTATACATGCAGGCTTCTCTCCCCTCAGCTCTCTAACACGGCACAAGGGTCCATGAGGAAAGCACACTGAGAGATAGAAGGGGATATCTCCATGCTAACCCACATCCCAGACTCTCACTGTGTGACTCTGCCTCTTGGCTTTAGTTTCCTCCTCAACAAATAAGTAGTGATAATACTAATTGGCCACCATCCTGATTATGAATAAAATAAGGTTATTATTGTTTTTGTTTATGGTTTTTTTTTGTTTTGTTTTGTTTTGTTTTTTTTTGAGACAGAGTCCCTCTACATAGCCCTGGCCGTCCTGGAATTCACTATGTAGATCAGGAGGACCTTGAACTCGCCTCTGCCTGGGATTAAAGACATTATCACCTCACCCAACACACGATTATTATTTACTAAAGCATAATCCAGTGTTTGGTACAAGGAGGGTTCCTCTGAGGCTCAGACCTGTTATTACATCACTCCTGAGGAGCAGGCTGGAGGCTCAGGAGGTCAATATCACCCTCAGCTACAAAGCAAGTCGGAGGCTCCCCTGCACTGCGTGAGACACTGCCTTCCAGGGCTGATGCACTGGTAAAGAACCAGAAGAGATCGACTTCGAGTCTGGCGTCTGGTTCCGGTATGTTACAAATCCATAACAAAGAAAGAACCAGCATAAGCCAGTGAGCGCACCCACATACCTGGGCACAGACAAAACACTCACATACGACTCCGTGTGTTCCTGAACAAGACCTGGTCAGTGATGACATCATGTCCCACAAACCAATCATTCTTCATTGCATGAGATATATTCCAATATGATATCTGCATTTTCTCCCCCTTCCCTGTTGCTTAGGCTCCCGCGTTACTATTCTCCTATATACTGTAATGTCCCCATGGCTTTAAAAATCTTGTGTTTTATTTATTTGAGGAGGAGGAGGATGAGAAGAGGACCACTTTAGGTGCTGTCCACCAGTTTTCCTTTTGAGATAGTTTCTCTGTTGCCTTCAGACTTGCCGATTGGTCCAAACTGAGAGCAGGAGATGCCATGGGTCTCTATCCACCTAGCTCCTCCTCCCCACTAGGCCTAGGTTCTGTGTGTCTGCTTTTCACATAAACTCTCCAGACTGAATTCTCCCTGAGCCAGGAAGCAGCTGAGCCCTCCCAGCCTGCCAGGGCTCACATTGGATGCCTCCAACACTCCAAAAGGCTGAGAGACCATCGGGAACCGTTCAACTCGGAAGTAACCTCACCTTAAGTCCGACAAGCTAGCCTGGAAGTCTCTCCTTAGTGGTTGCTTTCGAAGTTCCATTAAAAATACATAAATTCTAGTTAGAAGCGAGCAAAGGCTCTATTCATATCCTGAAGTTTAGGAAAGCAGGCTTCAGTTTGAAATTTGGGTAGGATTCAGCGCTCATAGCCACCATCCTCTGCTAGGGCATAGAGAAACTCCATATTTAAAACATTAAAACCAGTTACCAGTTGCTGGGCGTGTAACATGTACCGTCTTACCTTATGGATGTCAATGCTTAGGATAACAAATATCTGCCTCGAGCCAACAAAACTTTCAATATTCACAAACTAAATAGTACAGAGATATTTTTCACTCTAACTTTCTTTTCTTTTCTTTTTTGTTTTTGTTTTTGTTTTTCAAGACAGGATTTCTGTGGGTAGCCCTGGCTGTCCTGGAATTCTGTAGACCAGGCTGGCCTCGAACTCAGAAATCCACCTGCCTCTGCCTCCCAAGCACTGAGATTAAAGGTGTGCGCCACCACTGCCCAGCTCGCTCTAACTGGTGTCATCATCAGCATTAAGTTGCTTACTTGCTGCCTTTGTGGGACTAGGGGTTGTACCTAGAGCCCCCTGCATGCTAAGCAAGGACCCTACACGTTATCTATTACCCAGCCTTGAAATAAGTTTAACATAAAAACCATCATGTTCTCAAATGAATCTTTCCAAGTTTTTTTTTTTTTCCATCAATAACCCGGGGCCAGCTTCCTTTATAACAGAGTGGCTGACATGGAGAGGTTCACAGACCCTGATGGGGCATTTGTCAACTTCTCTGACAACCTAGTCCTAATACAATCTGTGTATCAATTGCCTATGTGGTAGAAGACAAGACACACGCTGTGGTACTTCCTCACTTGCTGGAGGAGACCCCCCTTTCAGCAAGATGGAAATGCAAACCTCTGCGGGTAACAGCCAAGAGGAGGTGGGAAGACCAAGGACAGACAAGGGGTTGGTGTCAGGATCTGGAAACAAGTGCTGCGCTCTAGCTGCCTCCACCACTTCTGCTCATCGGCCTGTATACTTCCACCTGTCTCTCCCTGTCCATCAGACCTGTGACCTCACTGAAGAAGAGAACAGAAGCCAAAGTGCAGGAGAGAAACAAAGAGCCCATTCTGCTTGTAGAAAGCAAAGAGAAAGGACTTCTTAGGGCCTATGACAACCATTATCAGCTCAACCCCTCCCCACCAAGGGCCACAGAGCATCCTTTGCAAATATGTCTGCGGAGGTGTGACTGTTAGGATAGGACCTGGACAAGAGACCACCTTGAAACGGACCAGACGGAAGGTTGGCACAGAGGTGAGAATAAGGCCTGATCTGCCTGGCACAAAGATGGGGGTAAGCCTGCTCCGCTTGTTTCAACTTTGACAACTTGATTTTTTTTTCCCCAGTGTGCACGGCAGCCTGGAAGAAGGCAACTTTGTAGCTTTCCGACCAGCTCATACACCACATGACAGAGTCCCAACCAATGAGTGGTAAAAGGAAGGAGGGGTGGGACTCTTTGGGAACTTCTTGAAAAGGGAAAGCCCTCTTCTTGTAGCTTTCTCCTTTTTCTTCTAGTGACAGCACCCTAGCCATCTCGTTCCACCATGAGGTAGTCCAGGCACTGGAAGTCGCACCCAGGAGGCTACATAGAAGAGACAGACGTGCTTGGACTCGAGGCAGAGGTCAGCTTGGGCTCTCTCGCCTCTGGAGAGTACGAGAATAATAAAGCTGTGTTTTGTTTAAGCCACATTTTGGAATTTTCCAGAGTTTTGTTTACTTTCGGCAGCTTAATTAATTCAAGCTGATACAAACTGTCAAGAGGATAGGAATCTAGAGAAGCCGAAGGATTTCATGTTTGTTAGAGAGTTACAGGCAGCTCACAGCAAAAAGCAAGTGGTGACACGAAAACTTCTCCTAACCAGACAGAACTGGGCTGGGCCACTAGGGGGCCTCTCC
The DNA here is from genome assembly GCA_019843815.1 of Montemys delectorum. NCBI lineage: Eukaryota > Metazoa > Chordata > Mammalia > Rodentia > Muridae > Montemys > Montemys delectorum. The sequence continues at coordinate 32,988 of JADRCD010237448.1, read as the reverse complement.
TGGATTCCATCAGGGCTGAGGGGATGTTGGAGAAGCCAGAAGTCTTGGTGCGTGGACCTAGGAAGCAGAAGTTTCCTGGCTAGGGTAAAGTGGTCTAAAAGAGTCCACTTTGACCAGGAATTCCGGGATGGGGAGAGGAGGCTCTGCGCAGAAACCTGCTAAGGGGCCTTGCTCCCTCCAACATGAAGACATGATTCTACCATGCTCAACGGAAAGTGAAACTCAACTGACCATAAAGCTGGAGGCAAACAGAAGAGATGTAGCAACAGGAGGAGATGTCCTAACGTTATTTTAGACCAAGAGCTGGAAACCTACCTACATACAGCTGATGCTTCCCAACACAACAGTTAAATGAGAGTTGGAGCCAAAGCTGCCTACAGAACGAGTCAGGTGCAGAGGACTGGCAGGAAGGTCCCAGGCTGCTCTCCTTACAGAAGGAGCGGCTGCCATTCGTTAGGACACCCACATCGCCCCAGCTAAGCACACTGGGTTTGTGCATATATACATTAACTTTCTATTTTCTACAGCAGCACACAACCGTCATCTCAAGACAGTCATCTCAAGGACACGGTGGGTACAATCCTGAACCCATTTCAAAAAGCCACCTGCTCCCCAACCTTCATTGCTAACAAGTCACCAATGCTATGCCATCCTCCATACATGGGAGACAGAACACAAGCACAGAGACGGGAGGCTTTTTCCTGCTCCTCAGAACTCCAGCATTCTCCAGAAGCCCCCAGTCACTGAGGATCAAAGATCAGCTAGGAAGACCGAAAGTGACAGACACACGGACACACACACACATGAGCTGAGGAGCCCTGGTGGTGGTGGTGGGTGGGATATGAGTGTGGCATTAGGTAAGTGGAGCTCTTGGTTGCAAAGCATACCTGTCACATTCCCTTGTTTACTCGCTACATAAAAGAGACAAGCATCTCATGGAGACGAAGAAAGCTAGCTTGCTGCCTTTAGGAGAGAGTGATGATTCTGTCTCAGTAGGTTATCCATCAGCTGTCTTTCTTATTCCAGAACCTGGGGACTCGGCCCACCTGGGTCTTCCTGGGCCCTCCTCCATGGTGCCTCTCCCTCTCCTCCCAACCCAACTAAGTGTCTGAATCATGAACACAAGGACACCTGCTGGCCAAGTGGGTGGCAGTTATCCTGAAGATGTGCAGGCGCTTATGTTCTATCCTGAACAGGCCTCCTCAAACGCCCGATTCTGGTTTCCAGGGGACATTTTAAAGGAGAAGTAGATTTCGAGCAAATGATTGCAACTTATCGAAAATAATGCGCTACTTAGCGTCTGCAGCAGACATCCTGGCAGGCAGCGAGGGGAAGCAGCGCCGGAGCAGATGGGCGTGATTAGGCTCAGCCGTTCAGATGGGTTTTTCTGTTGTTGCTGCCTCTGCTGGTCTCTGCACAATTGTGACATCCATCGGAAACTCAGGGAGAGCACCCACTCCTTCCCTCTGAGATACAGCTCCCTACCTTCACACTGTCACTAGAAGCACCCACCCTGAGGGGAGATACAATGGACATCATGATCATCATCCAAGTATGTTTGTATCACAAGGCTCTGGCCAAAATACAGGCAAGAGCTAGCCGAGAGATGGGCAAGGCACTGGCTTTGTTGTCATTAAAAATTCACCTTGCTAAGGCTGGGCCTTAACTTAATTCTGTTCCTACCATATTTCCCCCAAAGAAGTGTCTTGCGTTCTCATTCACCTAGTGAGCTGACATCTCCCTAAACATATAAGAGTGGCTTCAAAAAGTCAAGAACCTTTCCATTAGACTCCACCCCAGCCTGGCTTAGGAAGCACCTTGGGGTGGGGCAGGCACTTCCTGAGCCTCTCTGGACTCAAGGAGAGCCAAGTCAATAGCAATTTATCCCTGTTTACACACACACACAACACACACACACACACACACACACACACACTTTTTTGATAGGGGTGTGTGTGTGTGTGTGTGTGTGTGCGCGCGCATATGTGTAGTGTATGTGCACGTGTGTACCTGCATGGAGAAATGCAGACAAGGGGTGGGTGTGTATGTGTGTATGCGCATATGTGTAGTGTATGTGCACGTGTATACTTGCATGGAGAAATGCAGACAACTGGCTCTACCGCTCTCTGCCTTATTCATTTAGAACCTGGAACAAGCCTCACACCCATGAAGACATGGCTTGTCCTCCTGATGCCATCTGTACACTCTTGTGGGGACAGGGATGTGTGGTCACACCTGAGTTCTCATGTCCACACTGGGAATGTGAACTCAAGCTCTCAAGCTTATGCAGGAGGCCCCCAATAGCACTGGGAGAAGACATCACTGTAGCCAGGAAACTTGGGCAGGGGCTTGAGTTTTCTCGTTTAAAACACAGATAACCATTTCAGAAGGCAAATTCGCTTCTCCTTTTCTACGTTGCTGCTTGGTGATGTAGCCAGCCCGGGGGCTTGACCACAGGCAGGCCATGCCCCTTCTGTCTAGAATCAGCCTTCCGGATCAGCTAAAATAAAGTTCTGTTTTGGGACAAGGTCTGATGTAAAGCAGGCTGGCATCAAACTCACTATGCAGAGGAAGATGGTAAAGTCTTCATTCTCCTGTCTCCATCTCCCATTCTGCAAGGGCTGAGATGACAGAGGCACACCACCAGATCCACCTCAAGATAGAATTTTCTCGGCTTGAGCAAAATGCTCGGCACAATTTCACGGACAGAGCTATTCCTCCAAAGACCCGGGTGATCACGCCTGCAGACATCTCACTAAGGATCTAGTCTCACATGACCCATGCCTCAGATAGAGAGACCAGAAGAGAAGAAATCTTGGGAGGAGGAGCAATTTCATGGAGCAAAATTGACAGAGTAGATGACGAGTGGACAATGACAGAACCGAAGCATCCCTGATGACGCTTGTGTGGGAATTAAACGTTTCATATCACCTTGTCAACGTCTAGCACAGGAGCTAGAATGCTCTGTAGATGGTATGGAAGACTAACCTCATTATTCTGATATGGGAACTAAAATGCACAGGAGTCAGAATGGTGGAAGCACACAGCTGTCTCCATAGGTAACTTGCATTGGGGCTCCTGTCCCCTCGTCTGGTGACACAGCTGCCTTCAGTGATGCCCAGTGGTGGAGTGGGCAATCAGACATTAAGTGGCAGCCTGCAGTTTTCACAGGACAGAGGTCAATGTTGGCTTCTCTGCTGCCTTTTACAGAAATTCTGTCAGTTCTTCCTAAAGGAGCCTACACACCAGTAAAGCTGCTAACATTTGCACAGTTTCAAAAATGCCCCTTTTTCTGTCCCGAGAGAAGCAGAAAACTCACAGAATACTTTGCTCACCACACTCCCAAAAGTTTTGGCAAGGTTCTTTTGAAAGGTGAAATTGCCTTTGCTTTCAATGCCAGGAGACGGAGAGGTGGATGATACTGTTCCTGATAAAGGACAGTGGTGACCAGCTGGTACTGCCCCTTGGGTTTCTGTTCAGCATCACCCACTGTGATGATCTTCCAGTTCCTGGCTCTCTTTCCACTTCACAAACCAGAACTTCATCACCACCTCTCTGCCAAGATAACCCATGAGCCCTCAGAAATAGTACAGAGAAAGGCACCTTGAAGGCTCTAAGGAAAGAAAGGCCTAGTCATTGTGTCAAGATCTTACAATGTTTGTAGAAAAAAAAAATATTCCTCCCTACAGAAAAGTTAAAATGTTACCAACCACCTCATCTTTGAGAGTGACCTCTAAATGGGCACCCGAGCCATGGCAATATTAGAAAATGAACCAGCTAGCATGAGATTCATTGAAGAATTCATACAGGGTTAAAATGACTCTTCCGCCTGTTCCAGCCAGAATCCCAAGAAACAGAGACCTAAAGAAAGACCTAGAGACATCTATGTTAGGCAAATGAATAATAAGTTTTGGTTTTAAAACTTGGGATCATCGTGACAAGCAGCAGAGCAGAGAGTTGTCCTGAAATTAAGATACAGGAATGCAAGGAAAAGCTGAGATAGACAATGATGCATAGAGAACAAGAAACAGGTATTTCTTTAATTCTTCCCTCTCTGTAGGCCGCCACTGTGTTTGGCTAGCCTCTAGGTGCCAGAAACCTGAGGTAGGTGCCGGTGTCCTGGGACTAACTACTCAGTTTGGCTCCATGAAATGAAGCCCTGTTGTTCATCTCATGACTCTTACAGGGACTTCTGGGACTGTTTCAAAGATGTTAAAGTAAATGTCAAGGAACAGTTTCCCCACTTATTTTTCTGACTGCTAAGCATTTTCTCAATTGATGTGGAGAATAAAAGATGCCTACTATCTGAGGTTGGCAGCCCACTTTCTCCTCTCTCCTTTCCTGCCTCCCTCTATCCCTCCCTTCCCTCAATCTCTGAATATACATAGTACACTCAAAGTGCACACAAATGCAAGACCACAGATCTAACACAGCCGTCCAGTCAAGTCTTAAACAACAGCCCAGATGTCAAAGCGACAGCTCCCATCCATAAGGACAGACATGCTGAGCTCACGGATTCATTAATTCTTCACAATGAAAGAAGGGAAGCTTAATCCTTAATACGTAAAGACCGTCCAGTGCTAAAATTAGGTTTAAAACTTTGTAGTCACTTTTATGGCTTTGTTTTGTTGTGTTAAATTCAGTGTGGTTCCTTTCGGGTTCTTCTTCCAACTACAAATTAGTTTAAGTTTACAAGGAGAAGAAACCCCTGTGGGTAGAATTCATCCATTTGAAGAATATGCTGATCTAGAAGGAACTATGATTTCACTAGAAATCGGAGATCAAAGTTACAAAGAGGAAAATGTTTAAGGAGGTAAAGAGGACTCACGGGGAAAAAAAGGCTTCTTAGGGGAGGGAGACACAATAATTCACAGACTGTTTCTGGATCAAGAAGCATGACAGGGACACATGTCCCCGTGTTGGGGATGGAATATCGTACCACGTCCCTTCTGCACCATGCCTTAGCACCTGCTTCTGCAGGGGTGACCATGTGCCCTTTACACCCAAGCCACAGCCAGGCTGTTGGAGACTGGCATTCTCTGCCTTGCAGAAAGAAAGGTGGGAAAGGAAGATGAGAGGGAACCTGCTCGGGTAAACTGTGCCTAATGCCTAGTAATTTACAGCAATTCACTCATGGGCCCCTTCCTTTATGAAATATATTTAATTTGTTTACCAATTAAACTAAAAAAAAAGTCACCTTTGGGGGTAGGTTGGTTGCTAAGTTGGTAAAGTGCTTGAAAGTGCTTGCCTGATTACTATGAAGACACTAGTTCAATCCTTAGGATCCACATTAGCAGGAGTGGGTGGGGCAGGGGAACAGGAGGAGGAAGAGTCAGGCATGGTGGCACACTCTTGGAATCTCAGCCCTGGGAAGGTAGGTAGAGACAGATGAGTCCCTAGAGGCTTTCTGACTGGTGAGCTAGCCTAACTGACAGTTATAGACCCTGGCTTAAAAACAACAACGCCCAGCAGTGGTGGCACACGCCTTTAATCCCAGCACTTGGGAGGCAGAGGCAGGCAGATTTCTGAGTTCAAGGCCAGCCTGGTCTACAGAGTGAGTTCCAGGACAGCCAGGGCCACACAGAGAAACCCTGTCTTGAACGCCCCCCCCCCAAAAAAAAAAAAAAACCAACCAACCAAACAAACAAACAAAAACCCCAAAACAACAACAGCAACAACAACAAAGGTGAAGACAGTAGAGGGAGGGAATGTTCCTGAGAAATGACACTGAATAACATCCAAGATGGTGCTTTGGCCTCCACATGCATATGTGTTACATAAACACACACACAAATCATTCCCTGAGTGAGAACTTTGTCCTAGACAGATACTGAGGGTCCACAAATGCAGACTAAAGAAAGGTATTCCTGGGATCTGGAGAGATGGCTCAGCGGTTCTTCCAGGTCCTGAGTTCAATTTCCAGCAACCATATGGTGGCTCACAACCATCTGTAATGAGATCTGATGCCCTCTTCTGGTGTGTCTGAGGATAGCAACAGTGTACTAATATACATGAAGTGAATAAATAAATCTTAAAAAGAAAAGAAAATAAAAAAAAATAAAAAAAAAGGTATTCCTGAGAGGGACAAATGATGACCTGGGAAAGGCAGATCAATCCAATTATTGTTAGAATGCAGCTCATAAAATGTAGTGCAGTGGGTGAAGTTGCCTCATCCAATCATCTCACAGCTAAGAAAGGCACCATTCACCACAATGCCATACTCCAGGACAGGCTGCCACAAGTCCAGAGAAGCCAACAGAACCTAGCACAGGATGATGCAGCGCCAGACAAAGGCCAGCTGCTGGAGATTCATGGTAACAACTCGCCATCCACTTATCCTTGCATCCCTCAACCTAGCATTTCAATAGCAAAGAGCTACAAGTGAGCAGAATCTTGGGGCTACATCTGGGGATGAGGTACCCCACAGAGAGATGAGAATCCTGGGTACAGTAGACAGGAATCAGATCAAACTCGATTCTCAGACAGGTGTCTCCAACACACTTCCTCTTCGTGGACATGCGAGGGCTGTAGAGTGTGTGTTGCACACAGGCGGTGAGCCACCCACCAGACCAGTGGCAGGCTGGCAAAGTGGATTCCAGGCTTCTGAGGCCTCATAGCCGACTCCTTTGCATGTGAGAAAACATTCACTCAGTCTAGGCAGACATTTTCCCCCTGTGGTTGGGCTGGCTGGAGTCTGTGGCTGACAAGTTCACCACACACTCAACTTGACCCATCATAGGCCTTGCTAATTCGGCTCTCAAAGTGCACTGCAAAACCTCATGAGGGGCTGCCAAGTGTGGGGCAGTGGTCTTTGCAAAAGGCTCCTGGAGGTAGAATCTCAGCCTTTGAATAGCTGGCTCCTTCGAGTCATAAGGAAGCAAATGTTTAAGCCTCTGGCACACAGACAGAAAAAAAAAAAAAGAGTAGCTGCCACAAACACTCCATTCCTTATCCCATCCCAAGCCATGTTGAAGCCACATGCCCTGACCCCAAAGGGAGCTTCCTCAGCATGGTGATGCCCAGATCCCAACCAGCAATAATTCTACATATAAACAACTCTTGCTAGGCATGAAGCACACACCAGACAGTAATCAGCTTATCTAATAGAACAGGCCTCTTTTCCTACCACAGAGGAGGATTAGTGGGCTTGAATTACAACCGTGAAGTGTAATCAAGCCCGGATCGACACTGGCAAAGGATACTGTATATTCCTGCTGGGCCGAGAGTTGTTGGCGCAACATGGTGTACCTACAGGGGATGAACAGGAAATGCTTGCCATGGTAATTATGCCGGGAGGTAGCAATTGAGAAGTGGGGAAAAGCAAGTGTTATGGGAGTCAAACGAGGTGGCAGCTGATGCCCACTCCCTAGACTCCTTCCAGACTTTGGAAGGTCTTGCAGTTACCGCGTTCGAGCAGATTTTTCTTGCCCATTATGAACAGAGTATTCCCCTAAGCCATAGTAAGGAGGGAGAGAGACTCTTCCCTCACTCGATCATGGGAACATCTGCAGTGTGGTATGTAGAGTGGAACCCACAGCCAACCCTGGTGATGTCAACAGTATGATGAGGACTGACTGACAAGGAGTTACAATGGAATGGGGACCAGGGTTCCCAGATAAGAAAATAAAACTAGTAAATCTCTTCTTCACCTTGAAGATTCCAAGCCCCCAAACCAAAGCACATGGCACATGCCTTTTTCTAGCTCCCAGATGGAAGCATCCCATCTCACTTGAGATTCTGGGCTCTCACACTATGTTTGGGGTGAGGGGTTCCTTACTTAGCAGATTCCCTGACAACATTCAGTATGGCTTCTGAAGTGGTTCTAAAGGGCCTCGTGGATGCCTAAGAAAGGAAACATCATATCCCTGACATTTGCTTATATATTTTTAAACCATCCTCTTCATAACAACTGCCCATCCTCTAAAACAAAGAGGATCTTGTCTTGCTCTCCTAATGATAAAGCAGTCATCCCCTTTCCGACACTCCACATCTCTCTTGTCATCTATTCTGTTCTCCTATTTATATTTAAAGATCACAGAATCCTCCCAAGGAAGCGGATAGGGCACCGTGGGCTTCTTAGCGCTCCCGAAAGTGCGACTCTTTGAGTGTAAATTTGGTGCTCATGTTCCCAGGCAGTCTCCACCACCACCTGCACCTCTTAAGTCAAATCTTTCTTTAACCAATTTTTCCCCCAACACCTGCTCTTTAACACCCTTCCAACATATGACATTTATTTATTTCTGAGACCAAGGTCTCTTCAATATACCAGGCTAGCCTTGAACTTTCTATGCAGCCCAATATGACCTTGAACTTCTGACCAACCTGCTTCCCCTTGAATGCTGGGATTACAAGTGAGTTCTACCAAGCCTAGTGGTGTGAAGGACAGAATCCAGAGCTGCATGCATGTCAGGTAAGTACTCTACCAAGAGCTCCAGACCAGTCCCCAACAGGTAGCTCCTTCCCAGACACTCAGAAGGGCAGGTGACTAGAGTGGCCACTCCACTAGAGATAGCTCATGATCAAAAAAAGAGCCATGACTACCAAGGCATCCCTTCTGATGATATGCCACAGCCATTTGCCCTGCTAGTGACAACCCACCTCTCAATAGCTCATTCCCATAGCTCCAACTCCCCATGAAGCACTCTCCATACTTAAACAGCATGGACGTACTACACTGTGAGTGCAAACTCCATGGCCTTTAATGGTGATACAGAACTTCAAGTTATCACATCCAAACAGTTGATACTAAATTTTGAAACAACTGAGTCAAGTCTTGTCTTCCTGAGGACACAGATGAAGATGTATCCTGAGTCTGTTATATCCATGAGAAGGAAGTTGAGGAGAGCACATCAGGGTGCAACGTCTAGGTAGCAGCAGACAAAAACAAACAAACAACTATGTAGTATCAAGAAGCACCATGTGCGGAGTTGACTGCAGGTCACACAGAATGCTCAATTCAAGAAGAAGAGTTTATTCCAGGAGTGTCATAGTACAGCAGGAACCTCAAAACTCATTTTTAAACTGCAACTCAGGAACTCCAGCATCAAAATTACATCATCATCATAGGCTCAGTAGGTATGAGAGCTCTTAAAAAGCCACAGAACGTGAAAAGGAGCCAAGAGCAACCAAGAACTGCCTTCATAATAAGTTAAACTAATCTGGTCATGCAATGGCTTTGAGATGGAGAACGGGCTAAGGCTGGTGCTCAGAACTAGATGTGATCACTAGGTCTGAGAAATCAGATCCTGCCTGGGAGACACTTCCTGGTCCTGAGCCAGCAAGCAGCTCCTTCTCCTGATGGGCTTAACCTCTTATCATCATCCTGGTACCGTGTGTGTGTGTGTGTGTGTGTGTGTGTGTGTGTGTGTGTATGTGTGTGTGTGTGTGTGTGTGTGTGTGTGTGTGTGTCTGTCTGTCTGTCTGTCTGTCTTTGTGTCTGTCTGTCTGTCTGTCTGTCTATCTGTCTTTGTGTCTGTGTGTGTGCTTGCTCAGACCACCAACCAGCCATGGTGGACATCACAGAGCCTTGCGTTTCAGGCTTTAGTCAATTATGCCTACACAAAAGCATTTGGGCAAGGCTACAAAACTCCCCCTACTACCACGCCATCTCTTCTGAACCTTCAGCTGTGTGGTCCAGGGAGTGAACACAAGTGCTCAGGGTTTGGTGCCAAACCCCAGTCATAGTTCTGCACATAGATCTGTAATGTCAGGAGCAGGGGTCACTCTGCAATGGAGTGAGCAAGTGGACTTTGTAAAACTGGACATAGCCCTTGTCTTCAAGGCAGCTAGTGAGTTTTATAGCCATGAGCCAGAACAGTTCTCAACCTATGGGACCTCTTAGGGGTGTCAAATGACCCTTTGATGGGGGTTACCTAACACCATCAAAAACCAAAAACAAACAAAAAAATCACAGAGATTTAGATTATGATTCAGAATAGTAGCAAAATTACACTTATGAGATAGCACCAAAAAAATTTTATGGTTGGGGGGTGGATCACATGAGGTATTAAAGGACTGCAGCATTGGGAAGGTTGAGAACCATTGCTCTTAGAAATCCTCTCAAATTTATCTTCCTAGTTGACATTTTACGAGGTCGCATCAAACAAGCGTACAGAGTGACTAGTTAAAGTGGGTAACTGACATCACCTTTTTGACTAGGACTTAAGGTGTCTAAAGGGTTTTAAACCCTGTGTGTGTGTGTGTGTGTGTGTGTGTGTGTGTGTGTGTATGTGTGTGTTCAATACAGACTAAAACGAAATGTGTTGTTTAACCCTGAGGCTCATGGCAAAGAACCAGGCAGGAAAATTCAGTTTCAGTTATCCATTGTGGTGGGAGCCTTGCTGAGAAAGAATGTTGCTGTTGAGTTTCCTACCTGTGGATAAAATGGATTTTACAGATTTTTGGATGAGAGGGATCAGGTGATTTCCTGGGAATGCATTAAATGGCCTTTTGAATTCTGGTGAGGAGATCCTGTGCCCCACACTCTTGGGATAGGATCCAGACAGGAATCCAGCTCTATCTTCTCTTACCAAGAGCTCTGATTTCTGCATTCCATTCTTCTTTCCTCATGGTCTCCCAGCCCCCCTTCCGGCCTGGAGGCCCAATCCCCATCTCAGGCAGACAGGGCTGGCGGGGGCAGATGGGTAATTTTTCCTTTCAGCTTTAATGGCTGCTATTAACAATAAGTTGCCCTGCCCTACTAATGGCTCAACTTTCAGCTTTTCCTCTGATTGCCTGTGAGTAACACTGTGTCACATGAGCTGTGTTTAACGGAGGTGTAATAAATGCCAAAGAAGAAATACTACCCAAAATAAAAAATAGTTTGTCCCAGTGTGGCCAGGAGCTCAAGGCTCCCAATGACTCTCATTTCAGCTTCCAGAGCATTTCCATTTGCATTCCTTTTTTTTTTTTTTTAAAGGGTCTCTGGGGGCTTTAAGAAAGCTGTTTTAAGAGAAAATCCAGAAAGATTGTAGTGAATGTCAAGTGCAGGGAGTTCTGTGTTCAAGACAAAACAGACAGACTGACAACAAGCGAAGCTTTGAGCCAAGAGGAGAGAGGCAGGTATAAAAGGAAGGTCATTTATTATTATAAACAAGGCAGTCTTCCCTCCTTTCTGAGTTAAGAGCATCAGTCAGGCTACCAGGGAACAGACTCAGAGATATGAGGCTGAAGAACCTCCCAATACACACACAGACACACACAGACACATACACACACACACACAGACACACAGACACACACACAGACACACACAGACACACACACACACACACACACCTACCTAGTAGTGCAGAAAGACTTAAAATTCTCCTTTTACTGCAAGCAAACACTGCTCTCAGTTTGGTAATAAGCAAAAACCATACTGTTGCCTGTCTCTCAAATAGTAGCTGGTTGGAGCTGTTCCATTCCCAGAGAAGAAAGCAATAAACATTGAAATCCCTTGGCAATCCCTTGGTTGAAAATGTGGGCAGGAAGTACTTCAAATCCTTAAGGTGTTCAGGGAGAATGAGGAAAATGACAGAGGAAGGAAGAGGTCTCCCAGGAGGCCTGGGAATGAAGTGTGGGCATCCTGTGGAGGGGGGGGGGGGGGGGGCTCTTAGAGCAACAGACTAGGAGAAGGCAATTTTCTCAATCACTTTGCTGACAAGGACTGGCCAAAGAGCCTAAGCAGTGGTACTCAGAACAAATGAAGGTACAGATGCTGCATGTGTGCCAGCCTGTGGCTCTCCTTCAGAGTTCACTGCCCTCTTCTTCTTCCCATCTCTCTCAAGCTTACAGCACAGACAGCAAAACATTTACTGTGTAGTTAACGGAAGACAGCAAGGGATGGAAAGACACAAGAGATGCTGGGTCTTGGCTTTAGAATCACACTTGTTCAAGAAAAAAACTCCTCTGAACTGCCAGTGTAAATAGAGAGGGTGACAAGTTTCCATTGTGACAGTAGACAATGCATCTACATCAAAACATTATGTGTATATGATGGATACATACAATTGTGTCTGTCAGTTAGAATGGGAGTCGCGGCAGAGAGGGGTGGGGTGTAAGCAGGATCACTGCATAACCATAATCTATGGGAGAAGATCCATCAAGAGAGCGTGGTAGCCCGGACAGGTGTAGTGTGACACTCCAAAGGACAGCCTAGCAAGGAAACATGGTGGGGAAAATAGCTTTGGCTTGGCATGTCTGACTATAAGGAGCAAGGAGGCCAAGGCACACAGAGCACACACAGGAAGGGACCACTGTTGTAGAACTCCACATAAGCCCTGGTCATGTGCACATAACAGTGGTTCTGATAGGGGTTCATGCCCTTGGTCTGCTACTCTTGACCTCTGGTCCTAGGCAAATCACTCTAAAATATCCATTAAATAGCAAAAGTGGGACTCCGTAGGGCCCCGTGGGTCAATTGCTATACGTTTATTAAAACAAATAGCTGAAGAGCCAGCATTCTCTGAAAAGGCATGGAGAGTTGGGCAGCCTTTCTAAAGGCTCACATGATCTCATCCACATTGTGCAACCTGATCTACACCCACCCCAGGCTTCAGAGGCAGAGTTTCAATGCTCATAGTTTAGGGAAGTCACTCAGAAAAGTTGAAACCAGCTCAAAGTGCTAGAATGCTCCAAGTAGAATTCACCACAATCCATGTGCTCAGCATCACCCTTGGCTTATTTGCTCCAGCTCAGAGCTGGTGTGGACAGCCTGGCAGTGTCTAAGAAGTAAACTTCCATTTTGTGAACTGAGATGGGAGAGTCAAGTGGCCGAGAAGCAGGGGAGTTTGAGCATGCAGAGACAACGTGCAGGGTTGGGCATGGCCTTGACTGTTTCCCAGAGCAGGTGGAAAGAGGCAGGAACGGGACTCCAGTCCCCAGTGGTAATATCATAAAACCTTTTCCTGTCACTCACAGACCAGTCATTCCTAAACATTTTGTGATATAATCATGGTCACAGATCCAGGGTCCCCACTCGGTATATAGGCCTTAGGTTCTCACAGTCAAGTTTCCTGCTTATGATGTCACTTCCACTGGCAAGGCACACAGTAACCTAATCCGATCTTAGAGGGGTTTGTGACAAAAGAACTTGTTCTACTAGCTCCATTAAGTTAATAACGCAGAAAAGAAAGGGAATGGAGTACCACCCAAGTTTCTCAAGCAGGTGGAAGACCTCCTCTTCCTCTCCTGTATGTAGTATCTCCGGTCCCTAATTCTTCCCTGCCTCACACGTTTTCCTGCAGGATCAGAGTCAAGTAAGAAGTTATCTCTAACATCGCAGGTCTGCTCAGCTGTATGGAGACCAGAAAGTGACATAAAATCAGAGAACAGATCTGAGGCCCGCATCTCTTGCATAAAGTTCTTCAGGATCCCCTTAAAATCCTTTACATAAAGAAGCCAAACGTGCACACGTCTAGGCGAACAAGTCCACTCCCACAGATGTAAGTGGATTTGTCTGTGAATGGATTCTTAGCCCTAGGTGGGGAGGTGGGGTAATTGTTGGGTTTTCCACGACAGGAAATGGAAGAGAGAAAATGCAAACACATGAAGCAGTAACTGGCTTCTCTTCAGACCATGTTCACAGCAGGGACCTCCAAAGAGGTCCTCGAAAGGGTGAGGGGCTGGGTGGCTTTGCAAGCAGTGTTAGCAATGTATGCATGCCCTTTTTCTCAGTGCTGCAAATGAGACAGAGTGAGTATTCTCTCTGTGGGTGTTGCTAGGGTTTTGAACTCAGATTTCCAGTTCCATCTTTATCACTCTTAGCTCAGGAAGTTCCGGACAACATCACAAAGCTAGTGCCCTACACTGTATACCAAAACTGGCATTAACTACAGAGCCCTGCTTATCCCAAAGTACCTGAATGACACAAACAAAACACTTGCTCCCTTTTCAGGCGACCTTGGACAGGGCTCAGAAATGGGTGGTTCAGTGCTAAACACATGTGCTATGCTCAGAACTGAGGCGGTTTCCAGCACCCATGTGAGGCAGCTTACAACTGCCTATAACTTCAGTTAGGATAGCCGATGCCATCTGCCCTCCAAGGGTGATTTCACACACACACACACACACACACACACACACACACACACACACACACTTACTTTTAAAAATAACAAATAAGAAAAATGTAGTAAATATAAAAATAATCAAGACCAAGCTTGAAAGTATGGCTCAAAATGTACCACAGTTTAGCTTAACTGCCCCTTCTTGAATGAAAGTCACTCCGATAGGCAGGCATAGTTACTGAGGTGTATCAGCAGGAGCTCTAATACAGGAACTCCAAACACTAGCACTCCCCTTCAGAAGATGGGGAGTTAAACCTCATCCTGGTCCAACAGCAGGCTTTCTTCGCGAGAAATCTCATTCTATTTCAATACCCTGTGGGTTTTTTTTTTTTTTTTTTTTTTTTTTTTTTGCTGCAATTTCATGTTTTGCTTAATTGTCCAGAGTGGCAGATGTGATTCTCATGTAACTTTCTATCCATCTGTTTTTCTGTACCAGAAAGACAAGCAGAAGGTGCTGGGGCTTCTCCAGAGGATGGCCTTCTCTAGACTTACTGTCAGAAACACACAGACTGCACACGGAGCTGAGCTGAGCTCGTGGTGAGCTCAAAAGGCCCATTTCTTACCGCCTGTACTGCCTCCCACTTCTCCATGTTCCCCTTTGCTCCAAATCAGAATTCTTTGGGAATGACTAATAAAGAGATAACTTTCGTAAGCCACAGAGAATTACCATGTTCTTAGCAGTTCTGAGCACCCATCAGAGATGCTCACATGCCAAGAACCTCACCCCAGCTAGCATGCTGTGCCTTCCCAGACCCATCCTGCTCCATGCCTAGTTCTCCTTCCCACTCTCCACTCCTGGAGACACTGAGAGCATGTGGCTTGTAAAGCTATTCTCTCTATTCCAGACCCAAGCCTCTAGCCAGGGCCAGCTTTGTGGATGTGAGACCTTAGTGCAGTGTCTCAAGCCCTACTCACAACCAATGTGTACTCAACATTAAATCTCTAACGTGACCACGCTGAAGAAATACTTGCTATTTAAAAATAAAGGCATGTACTCATGAACTTGTATGTATGTACATGCATGCGAGCACATATGTACATGAGCACATATGTGCACATTAAACACAACCCTTGTGTGAAAATCAGGAGGTGACTTGTAGGAATCAGTCCATTTCTTTCATCATATAATCTGGGGATCAAACCCTGGTCAGACTTGACAGCAAGTTTTTTGTTTTTGTTTTTGTTTTTGTTTTTTTAATTTATTTGCTGAGCCATCTCATTGGTTCAGTGTGTTTTGAACAAAGGTGTCCACATTTGACCTTTTCCTGGAACCCACAACTTCTGTGGGCAGCCCTGCTTCCGGATATATTGCAGCTATTAAGAACTATTTTGAGCCGGGCGGTGGTGGCGCACGCCTTTAGTCCCAGCGCTTGGGAGGCAGAGGCAGGCGGATTTCTGAGTTTGAGGCCAGCCTGGTCTACAGAGTGAGTTCCAGGACAGCCAGGACTACACAGAGACACCCTGTCTCGAAAAACCAAAAAAAAAAAAAGAACTATTTTGTAACCATAGTTTAAACACATCACAATGAAACTAATTTCTATTTTACAAAAGGCATCTATCTATGCTTGAAACTTAGAATACAGCTTTATGACTCTTACAGAAAACTGGTTATAGTTGGGAGTAGGGGGTTAAAGAAAAGAAATTTTCTGGAATTCAACCTATTTATGAACTGAAACACACTGATGTGGGAAGACCAAGTTCTGAAAACTCTTAAATTAATGGTGTAGAAACTTGGAACTTGGAAGGTGAGGGTTTCTCACTAGCTGTGTGACCTTGAAGGATGCTCTGCTCCTTTACATTTAGCTCTAGTGTCTCATTTTCTCAAGAGCCCCTCATGGGCAACAGGATATGCCAGGAATGGTGCCATTGTGGTAGTCCTTATCTATGAAAAGGGGATGGACAATGATAATGTCTATACCTCCATAAGAGATGAAGGGGGGACATGCAGACACTTGGGACTACAGATGGCTACCTCTCAGTCCAGCTGCCCTTCTGAGCTCCTGCTTTCAGCCATTCCCTTGGCCGCAACAGAAGTTCTCCTCATCTCCCCATTCTGTTTCTAGATAGCTTGCTTGAATGATATAATATTGGTCCCTGCTTTCTGTTGACACTCAACAATGGCCAACAGTTCTTACACACATCGCTTTGTGACTGCTTGTGGACAGTCACACATCCAAAGGCCAGGACCACAGTCTACTGTCTTCTGTCCCTCCCAATGCATTCAGAACTTTGCTAAGGGCATGAGATACACTTAGAAATGTCTTTTGATTTATTCACACAAGGTAGAAGCATCCAAGAGGACAGGAGGCAGCCACCAGCTCTGTTATCACATGATGACATTTCTAGAAGCATTTCCCAGCTTGACAGAGTGAGAGTTCCCATGATACCCTGGAGACACTTGATGGTTTTATCATTAGACAGACCTGAGTTACATCCTGGTGCCTCTGCCCTGTCAGCCACCTGACTGTAGGTGAATCAGTTCCCCCTTCAGAGCCCCGTCTGTTTCCTGGGCTGCAAACGTGGGTACACCTCATCTGTCTTCTAGGATTGCCATCTTGAGCTGACATGTGCCAAGTCATGGGAAGAGATCTGGACACACAGGGCATCCCAAGTGCCCACTGCCTGCCTTTGCTCTGCTAGGTGACTTGTGCTGAACAACTACCTGCCATTTCCTCCCTTGTATCTGGCACCAGAGAAGAGTTATGTACCTGAGCCAATCAGCTACATCGATGAAGCAGAGACGTAGCTTCCTGGTCCAAGCTTCCAAAACAAACTGGAGCAATACTCATTTTTCTTAATAGGGAACAAGCGATGCTTGCTTTAATGCTTAAGAGATCAATATATGCACCTATACACACAGGCACACACACACACACACACACACACACACACACACACAAAGCATATTAAAAAAATAAAAATAACATTTAATGTTGCCAGGCTAGAATTAATAGTGGGCCTGTATGTGCAACTTTTACTCTGTTTCCATCTTTTGTAAAGGAATCATCTGCAGTGGCACTCCTCTGACACTGAGAGCGGAGCCGTACGTTCCTGTATGGCTGGTGGTCACATACGCAATGCTAGTTGAAGTCACTGGGCTGGTAAGGCTGTGGAGCTGAAAGAGATCTTAATCTGGAACTGTACAAGGAACCTGCCCTCTAGCACTGGAAAATCCATCCCCAAAGGAAGAAGACTAATTCAGGAGAGAATTGCAGTAACAACAATTTCCAAGATTGAAAGGAAACTCTTGAATGAGAAGAACATCGGCTTCAGATCTCACTGTTAATGTTTCTATAGTAAACACAGACAGGAGTTTCAGAGATCATAAAAAAAAAAAAGAAAAAAGAAAAAAACCCACTGACCTAAGTGTCTCGGGTAAATATGGAAAGTACTTCCTATGCGGTAACTTTTCACTATGCCTCTGAATACCATACACAGACTCGGGCTAAAGTTTCCACAACCAATAGTCTCTTTCATGTAGGAGGACTACAGCTATTTAGACATATTCCAATCAAACTGTAAAGACAAGGAAAGCAGGGGAAGAAAGAATCATGTCCTAAGAAACAAAGACAAGTAAATTATAAGGACAAACATCTGTGGTCTAGATAAAATATGTGGTTGTATAGGCAGCACCGTAAAGCTGCTCCTGACATTCCGGAGACACTAGCTGGGCTCACCTATGAGTGATGCAGCCATCCTCACAATCCTGCAACACAAGTGTCAGGGCACACTATGCTGTCAGACATTCTGTATGGATTTGTGACCTAGGAAAATCACATTAAGAGGCTAAACTAATATATAATGTGAAGCAACACACACACACACACACACACACACACACACACACAAACTGTTTCCTGTCATGAGCAGATAAACACTCTCTCTTCACTTCATTTAATATTCACACACAAACACACTCAAGTAAAGACCTCTGTGAGGTGATATGGGTGTGGACCATGTCTCCCTAAGCCACTGGGGCAGATGATGCAGTAACAGGGTAGTGAGGGTTCACCGACAAAGATTTATGGCATCTCTGGGCTACAGTGCATAAATACATGCCCAAGTTCTTAGAAGCTTGAGTTTTCTTTCTCCATAAATAGAATGAATAATAAGAGAAGTTCTCTGCTGAGATCACAGGGGGTGTGCAGGTCCCTTGACTTCTAACTATAGAATAAATAAGAAGTTGATTCCAAAAGTCTTCAGAATCGTATACCCTACTCTGACTTAGGTGGGAAGTAACAGGAAGGAAGAATATGGATTTACCAAGCCACCAAGGAACAAGCTATGCTGGGAGCAGGCAATCTAATGATTACAGTAGGCCCTGAAGGTTATCTGCTTGCCTCCACGACTGGCTACCAGGAACGACCCTGCCAGCACTGTTGTGCTGTGGGAAGCACGTCAGCTTCCTGCGTGCCGGTGTAACCTGCCATATAGATGTCTAGTCACGGCTTCTTCACCCGCATTTATTGTGACTAGATCTGTGCTTGCCATGGGCACGTTCTACATGATGACATCACAGCTCTGATTCATGTCGGATCTCAACAACAGAAGTAACCACCTAGCCTGGCTAATCTGTTTAGGGAAACTTGGGGTTTAAGGCTAAGACCATGTATATAATCTCACTTAAGGAACTTGCTTCACTTCTTAAAGACGGTTCCACATAACAGCATGTCTCAGGCTCCCTTAGAACTAAGAGTGGACATGTCAGGATGGCCAGTGTGGTACAAGCAGAAGTGTGAGCAGTCTTCTTTAAAAGAGTTAGGCCAGTGTGGTACAAGCAGAAGTGTGAGCAGTCTTCTTTAAAAGAGTTAAGTCTACCCATCTATTCTGATGTCTGGGTAGCGCATTCAATGTCTGGGATTCTAGGAACAACTTTAGATCCTGAGGACAACGAGGACACAGGTCCTGGAAGACAGAGGAAAGAGAGGATGGAGGCCTATGTTTTTGTCAGTGGCAGGACCACTTTGAAAAGCCCATCTCTTACTTTATACATATTGCAAGGCTGTGGACATAATGCCTGTTACTTACCATTAAACCTAATCCTAACACATTTAAACTAGATTTCAGTAATAAGTTGTTTCGCTTCCCCAAGCTTGTTTTCTGATATGGATTTTAAGAAGAAAATGAAATCTTTTTGTTTTGTTTTGTTTTGTTGTTTTGTTTTGTTTTTTCTTCAAGATAACTGTGAACGTCAAAACTGAGACAAAATCTTTCAAAAAGCGCTTTACGTGTTGAAAATTATTACCCCAATATTAATACTCTTGTGATTATTTTTCATTGTATTCCCCATTTACAGAGAAAAGTAGGTCAGTGATTGACAAATTGAAAGTAGCTGAGACTAGGAACTCCAGTTCCATTACTCTGGCAGGATTTTATATCAGCAGAAAATGAGTCCAAGGTAATTAGTTGGGAGAGGTGACCAGGGGTTATTAACCATTTCTCTCTCTCTCTCTCTCCCCACCCTCTCTCTCCCGTGTGTGTGTGTGTGTGTGTGTGTGTGTGTGTGTGTGTGTGCGCGCGTGCATGTGCACTCGCCTATCAGCTCACGCAAACGTGTGTGCCCACATGTAGAGCTCAAAGGTTGACGTTGGGTGTCTTCATCCATCATTCTCCCCTTTATGTTTTGCGACGTCACTCACTAAACTGAAATTCACCAATTCTCTAGACAGGCTGGCCAGCAATCCCCAAAGCTTCTTCTCTCTCTCTCTCTCCACACTCACTTCCAGGGCTGGGGTTATAGATGGAGGCCATTGTACCCAAGTTCTATGTGTGTGATGGGGATCCTAGGTCCTTGAGCACATATAAACAATAACTCTACCCACTGAGCCACCTCCCTAACCCTAAACAATCTTCTGGTTTGTTGGTTCTATGGTTGAAGTCAGCATCTCACACATGGTAGTCAAGCGCCCCATCCCTGAATCACATTCCCCAGCTCTGACTTTGTCTGTTACATCGGCCATTGCTCTATAGGTCTCATGACCCTTCACCTTGATCACATAAATTTATAAAGGTGGGTGGCTAGAAGACATTAAAAATCTACAGCCCTGTTTAACTTTACAAAGATTTTAACAAACACAGAAACAAAACAAAACCCAGAAGTGGAGTGTTGCAAATCAATTTAGAGAAAAAAAGCTAAGTAAATTTAGTACTTGTCATGGATTATCTCTATAACCTACTACCATGCCAGTTGTTAATCTAAAAGAAGCATAGCCAGCGATCTCTGAATTCGTTGAAGTTACTGGCAGATATGAGAGATATGAGAATCAACTTCTCATTTGAGAACATCTGTAACACCCCATGGTTATGACTTGGAAGTTTAGAGGACAAACAAAAAACAAAAACAAAACAAAACAAACAAACAAAAAAAACCTTTCACCTTGAATTCCACAAAATAAAGTCTCAGATAAGCACCATGTCTTAGTGGTCACTAAACTGCCCATGAAATAATGTCCCAATATAAGAATACAGATTGGGTGTCTTTAGAATATCCCTTAAATACATCAAACTACCAAGCCTTTGGGCATGTAGGGACTGGAGAGATGGCTCAGCGGTTAAGAGCACTGACTGCTCTTTCGAAGGTTCTGAGTTCAGATCCCAGTAACCACATGGTGGCTCACAACCATTTGTGATGAGATCTGATGCCCTCTTCTGGTGTGTCTGAAGATAGCTACAGTGTACTTTGATATAATAAATAAATAAATCTTTAAAAAAATTACATAAGTTTCTAATGAATTATGTGCATACAAAATTAAATTCACAAGTTTGTATAATCTGCCATATACGTGTGTCCTATTTTTGTTGACTGATATGGAAGGCTGAGTGCCCATGGGACACTGAGGAGAGATACTTTTCTCTGGCCACCAGGGTGTCCCTAAGTGAGGGGCTTAGGACTCTGAAAGTCTTACTTCAGACACCTTCTAGACTAAATAAGGATAGTTATCCTGACTAGCTCCAAGAAAGAAACGGAAGGGGACTGGGGGAAGAAAAAAGCGGGTCGTTAGCATGGGAAGCCTTGCTCTTACTTTAGGGATCCTGCCTTAGTTCAAGGGAGAGGGAAAAGAATATACAAGAAACAACGCTGGCTCTATGTGCTGCCCCCAGGAACTGAGGAGAGATATAACTAGGAAGCATCCGTAGTCATTTGACGCATTCCTACCCAGCAAGCTTTATTGTATTATTGCAAGTACGCAGAGACTGAAAAACACAAATCTCAGCTCCCTACTTTCATTTATAATTGAACCGAGTCCAGAAGGATGAAGCCCGTGCCATCTGCAACACAGGCTGCATTAGCAGCCGGGAGAATGAAATATTCAAATTACTCTAGGCTACCTCACATG
This sequence comes from Montemys delectorum, assembly GCA_019843815.1. Taxonomy (NCBI): domain Eukaryota; kingdom Metazoa; phylum Chordata; class Mammalia; order Rodentia; family Muridae; genus Montemys; species Montemys delectorum. Next base: position 11,600 of record JADRCD010237448.1, on the reverse strand, counting down.
GTGTCAGGGCTCCAACACTGACTTGCAACCAGCAAGGAGAGAGCAAGAAAAGAAAGTTCTTTGATTTTGGTTTGCTTGTTTTGTTTTGTTTTGTTTTGTTTTAATATTAGAAAACATTACAAACAAATTGGTGTTATCAAGAACCGGGAGAATGCATTAAAACATGTTAGAGAGAAAAGATCATGGAACATAGTTCACATCTGAAGAGCACAAGGAAAGGGGGGAGGGCAGAAGGGGGGATGAAAGGAGACAAAAAAAGGGGGGAGGGAAGAAAGGGGAGAAAGAGGGAGGAGGGAAAGAAAAAGGAAGAGAGGAAAGGAGAAAAAGAGAAGATGATGTCACCTCAAACTTCACTCATTTGGAAGCCCTCCAACTTCAAATCTGGGATGCTGTTGCTCGGGTGTTTTGCTTCATCTAAATAAGGGGTACTATTTTTTGGGGAGGGCGAAGTTGGAGAGCTGCTCGCTCTGATACCGTTAATCAGGGCTGCTGAAACGGTGACACGGTAAGTGGCTCTAGCCCCTAGCAGCAGTCAAGATGGAGTGACAGGCTCCATTTAAGATGTCACTGCACATAATAAAGTGTAAAACTATACTTAAAATAAACGAGATAGAAACAATAAACTTGACTCAGTATTTGAACTTTCACAGACACATGGAGGAGCCTGCAGGAGGAAGCCTGCGTGGTGGGACTCTCCAGGAGCTCTGTTTCTGCAGGGATTCTCGGGTTGTTGCTTAGACAGGGGATCTGGTCAAGCCCACATGGAGGGAAAGAGGTCCTATCTATTGTGTAAACTGGGCATCAGTCACGCTTCTTTATTTTTTTGGCCAAAAGCGTGTACACAAAGGGTCAAGCCTGGGTGTCATCTTCCCAGATAGCCCGCCCCCGTCCCCAAAGCAGTTTATCCCCTCCCCCCCCCATCTCCTGCGCATGCTCTGTGCCCTCTCCCAGTCCACCTGATCCAGGGCTGCCCTGTTGTAGCGTGGCTTTACCTCATTCAGTGCTGTTGGCCCCAAATTGGAATGATAGAGTTGTTTTTTTTTTTTCCCCCTCCTCTGGGCCCTGCAATTACTGTGACTTGTGGGGGTGGACTCAACGTCAAAGCAAATGTTTTCCTTATGTTTCTTTCTTTTAAAAAGGAGAAAGAAAGAAAGAAAGAAAAAAAAAAAAAAAAAAAAAAAACATGTCCTAAATGGGAGCCAGCAGATGAAGCGCCTGAACCAGCCACCCAGGATTCCACATTATCCAGCAAGGCACCTGGTATTGAGTTTCTCATGTATTAGACTTGGTGACATCAAGTGGAGAAAGTAGTTCCTTTCCTTCCACCTTAAGAAACAAAGCAAAATAATTCCACCTTAAAAAACAAAGCAAAATAAACAGGCAAACCCTCTCTCCATGTCCCATATCACGGCAGGGCTTGGCATGCACCGTCTTAGCTGTGGTTTTTGTTAGACGATCTGGTATTTGGGCTCAGCCTAATCATGCTATAACCAGTGGCCTGCAGAATGGTTTCCACTGCCACCATCCCCTCCCCTGTGAAGTTACACTGCAAGTTACACTGAACTGACGCTATCTATGAAAATTAATGTATTGTGGTATGAAAAACATTAAACAAAAAGCCTGTAAACCACATTTTTATTTTTAAGTGCATACAGTCAATTACTCAGAACAGAGAGACTGGGGCTGCCGTCACTTTCACACTCAGTGTCCATTATCCTAGCTGCTGCGAAGTGGACGTTTTAGCTGTCCTGCTCTAAAACTTTGGTTTTCTCTTCACTTACATTAGGCCTGGCCCTGACTGAGCACCTACTGTAGGCTAGGTACAATGCTCAGAGAACACAATAGGTACTTAATATTTCCCTATAAGATTGACTGTCTGAAAAAAGATTTTAGTTTCAAGCTTCCTGGTTACCAGTATTAAGGGGCAGGGACATAATCAACTATCACACTTTGGAAGGCATTGTCTAATTATATATTAGAATTCCCGGGCCTGTCAGGCATCTGGCCATGTATAGACGTCCAAGCAAGGCTGTGGTATATCCATAGATAAAAATGGCAGGCAGTTTGAGCAGGCAACCACGAACACCAGAAATCACCTTCCTCCCAGCCCCTGGCAGGGACAATTAGGCAGGGACCCTTAGGTCATCTCTCCTATGCCCTCCTCTCTGCAGAGCCAGGATCAATGCCTCGCATCAGGTCACATACAAAATCTGCCTCTTCAGAGCCCGCCCGCCCGCAGCTCGGGATGTCAGTTCCCACGAAGCCACACGGCAGTCACTCAGAGTGGGAGTTTTATTAGCCATAAGCTGTGACACCATGCATTGATATATTTAAGCAATAATGAACAAGAAAACGGCAGTTGTTTGAAGCAGCCACTGAAGTGGTAAAAATAACCAACAGCGTTTTGTGAGTGCAAAGCTCCACTCACTGATCAGAGACCCTGCGAGGAAGGAAAATAATGAAGGTTGGAGATGGTAAAGTCAGAGGACCCAAGAAAAGCTGTTGGAGGTCATACAGTGCGGTGCGAACAGGAGCTGGAGACGGTCAAGGGTGCTCACGGACCACTAGAAGTGAAAATTCGGATCCTTTCCACTGTTCAGCCTCCCCTGAACTCTAATTATCTCCAAAGCCATGGCACACAGCTTTAAAATCACAACACTAAAAATGTTTTAGTGAGAAACATTAACTAAAAAAAAAAAAAAAAAAAACAGCTCAGGAATATTTACTGGGTCTCATCAGATCCAAAGGTTTACGATGAGCGGCCCACCAAAGAAGCTAGAGCCATGGCCTTGGGCTGCAGCCTGAATCAGCCTGGTGCTTGACAAAGCCCAGTGAGTCTTCCTGGGTCAATGCAACCTAGTGTGGTTGCCCTAATGGAAACACGCTGGGCTACAAAATAGTAACAGCGTGATTTAGAGGTTAAAAAAACAGTCTTCAATGAGCTTGGCAAACGCCTCTCAGAAACCTTTCACTCCTCCTCAATACTCAATCGACAACAGGTGTGACTCGCTGACTTCACTGGCCAAACATGTTCAACAGTAATATAATTTCTATGATTAAAAGGGCCGGTAAGATAACAGAGGATTTTCAAAGTTCAAAGGTGACTTCGGGGTGGCTAGCTGCTATTTATCTTCTTTTAATCAGTCCTTGAGTATTCCTTATTTGGTCAAACTTTAGTCAGCAATTGAAAATATGAATGAAAAAATGAATACGTTCAGACTTTGATGTTGGGCTCAAACATTATCTTATGGAAGGCTTTTTACTTCAGGACCTTCCTGTTGTGAGACCTGTGTGAAAATTACAGTACTTTCTGACTTTTCTTATTTATCCTTTGTGAACTTGACCTTTTAAAGTCTCAGCCGTCCGGCCAACAATATCTATCATGGTACACACCCCCTACCACGATCTGTATTTCTGAACCAATGTATTTTATATATGCTACAAAATCTGAGTTTGGAGACAGTGGAATCTACCAAAGGATCCTAGAAAGAATTGTTCGCCTTGACTGCTAGGCAATCCTCTACATCCTGAGCTCCAAACTACCTACACCTTGCATTGTGTAGCAGAGCTAAGATAGTTGAACTCATCAATAAGTTCTGGCGCATAATATCAAATCTTAATTCTCACCTAGAAGTTCTTTACCTGGATTTAAATGATGGCATTTGGATCTTATGATTTTTCATGATCCTGTTGACTGTATTAAGACCTCTCTCAATCCCATGGTGCATCCTTTTGGTTTGCATACCAACAGCCTAAAAGCAGACATGTATCTTTGTACCAGGAACCATAAGGCATGTTACCCACATTTCCTTCCTCCATTTCCCCTTAAGCCCTGAACTTAGTGAGCCAAGAAATATACCAGGAATTATCCGATCTATTTTCTTCTCGTGAGTCAAATCTATAGTGGTGGTTTTCCCACTACATAAGCTTCTATCTTGAATTAGACGATTTATGTCATGCACTGCCATAACCCTGCAGGTGACATTAGGGTATCTTGAGATCTTGCAGCCAAGTGCATCTTTTAAAAAAAATCACAGCAGAGAGCAAGAAACTGCAATAAGATTGTGAGCATATGTGCACAGCCTCTCTAGACACCGACCTGTAAATTACCTCAGGAAAAAAAAATTTACAATTTTTAACATGTTTTGTGGTGTTCAAATTAAAATGAGCTTTTCCTTAACAGAAAAATTAAGCTTCTATCTTAGGCCACTATTTTCCATAAGATTACAAAGGGGGAAAAATCTAGAAAAGCCTTTTGTAGGAAAGACTTGGGGTTCATAGGACAATGTGAGGAGGGACAGCAGACCAAGCTTTGTGCTCAGCCGTCCCTGTGCACTGCCATTCATACAATATGACAATGATGGCTTACATCAAAAGCCATGGTGCAAATAATCCCCTTCTCCATGCCATCCACAGCAAAAGCCAGCCCTAAAACTAGGGGCAGTGTGCCAGCATACACACTCCTTGGATGCCAGCTAGCTCTGTAGCAGTGGATGAAGCAAGGGAGCCTTTTCCCTTCTGAATTGGGTTTTTCAATGAATGCTGACTGGCACCAGGAGGCTACCTTGGGCCCCCAGAGCCTTCTTAAAACCCTGGCAGCCTGCCAGAGGAGCTCCAACTTTGCAGCCCAGAGAAAGCCATGTTGGCAGCTTGACAGGAGCCGGGGAGTTACATGGCGCCCTGGGGGTAATAATATTTTCCAGAACGCTCAAGCTAATAGTCCCATGATGGGCGATTGAAAGGACTGTAGGTATGCTCTTTCCTGTCCTCAGCCTTAGAGTTCTCATCCATCTCTGCAAAGTGCTGAAGCACGGCCTGCAACCTCTGTGGTAGAGTTAGGGACAGCGCCCTTTGTTTTGTTTCATTTACTGTGTTATAGGCAAGCCCAGGCTGGCTTCTACTTATTACCATACAATCCATTTTGTTGAGGAAAAAAAATAATAATAAATGTTAATATATTTTGAAGTGGGATGCACCTTTTCTCTTTAAAGGAATAGAATTGTGTATCCGTAAATGCATTGTTTAAATTCATCCAAGTTCAGTAGGATCTCTGATTCACATACACTGGAGTCTTCCTACATGGATGACAAGGGATCTTTAGTTAGTTATGTTTCTTAGGACAGCTGAGAGAAAGAGGGTAGACGGACAAGCTGTGAGTCTGTGTTCCCAAATCCACCCTTAGTCTCTTAAATTCTGATCTCTAAAAATCTTAGCCTCATCGAGATGACTTTGACATTTTAGCATCACATTAGCTGGACAGTGATGTAATGTAAGGCTCTGTGTATTTTATTTGTTAGAAAGGCAAAGGCAGAATATCCAAGTTCAGTCTTTTAAGCTTTCAACAGAGAGAGAGAGACAGAGAGACAGAGAGAGACAGAGAGAGAGACAGAGAGAGCCCACTCCCTAATATGTCACCATCCAGGTGTGTTGAGCTATTTCAGAGGTTGTGACATATGAGCTACAACAGGCTGAGATGACGATGATGATGATGATGATGATGATGATGATGATGATGATGATGATGGCGGCGACGACAATGATAACAATTAATAACGATGGTCCATAAACCCACATGTTCATTTGTAATCTCTCCTTCTTTCCCTCCCTCTTCCCCACAGGGCCCTCTATTTATTTTAGAACAATAAACTGAATTTTAGCCACTCTAGCAAAAAATGGGTAGCCATGCCATGTGAGTAGACAATAATAACTCTTCCAGTCCCTGCAATGCAACTGAACTGAAAGCCACATACAGGTTGATGCCAGTTTTACGTGTTGAAACAAACCAGTCACTCTTTCTCCCGCTAAGCAGTTAAATTAGAGAGTATTCAATTAATAACAGCTGAATATTCTGTCACATTTAGGAAGATGTATGGTAAGACAAGCGAGTTGTGATGTATCTGACAGAAATGATAAAGGCTCTCCCGACACAGTCTGGCAGATACTTGGCTCCTGCCGCGGCTCTTTCTCATGTTCTAAAACGTCAGCAGCATAGACCCAAGATCCGGCACTGGCTTCAAGGAAAGAAGCACTGTAAAGTGAACAGGGAGGCCTTTGCCGAGTTCCCGAAAGGTGTCTCCTCTGCAAGGACCCATGTTCCTGTCCACAAGCCAGTGGGGCAGCAGGCTTGACAGCCACAGGCACCAATGTCCTCCATTCTCGGCACTTGCTAAGACTCCTCTGGCAGAGGTCAATGTGTCCAGAGGCCTGGCCACCCGGTAACCAAGGGACTTACTTTTTCCATTTGCACACCAAACAAGACAAAGAACAATGACCTGGTCCCCAGAGTGTTCATGGCAATCCCTCCTGTCTTGGGCTCTTGCAGGCTGCCTGGGGGCCACCTTCTGAGAGCCAGGAAACTGCTCTCAGTACATTCCTGGCAGCTCCTGACCCTGAGCCTCTATTCACATTCCTTCAGAAAACTGCCCAGGCTCAAATTGAAAAGGAAATAAAAGAGACCACAGTAAAATTGCTAACATACGGAGTAACAGAGTGATCTGTGACACAATTCTGTTCCATGTTTCCCTTTCCCTTCAAGGACAGCTGGATAGCCACTGAGGCCTGCGGACAAGGATCCATGCTCATTTCCAACTTTCAGAGAGGTCAGCACCAACCAGGCAAGGGCTGTTGGCACTTAGGAATGGGTCTGGCTGCATGTCAAGGAACCAATGTGCTCCCACAAAATGCATTTCTATTGAAATGTCACCTCCTGAACTTGGGAAATAATGCACTAGAAACAATGACCAAGGGGTCTCAGGAAAGAAGAGGAGCCATTCACCAACGGTCCCTCTAAAAGCAACCGCAACTACAAACAGAATAAGCAGACCCAGGCGGACCTATTCTTATGAAGCATTATACTGAACGTGTTTAAATTGATCTGCACCACCTGAAACAAATAATCTCAAATTTGGATCCCCAGCACCCACAAATATATTGGTGATGTGACAGTATGCACCCATAATCCTTGCACTGAAGGTGGAGTTAAGGAGGTCGGGCATCGAGATGCATGGATCATCCATGTTCACTGGCCAGTCAGTTTAGTCAATCAGCGAACTCTATGTGCAGCAAGAGATTCTGTCTCATAAAACAAGGTGGAGAGTGACAGAAGAAAGGGCACTCAATGTCATTCTGGCTCACCTGTACACAGATACACACACACACACACACACACACACACACACACACACACACGCATGCACGCACGCACGCACGCACGCACACATGTATCTGATCAAATATGCTAGCACAAACATGCATACAGACGCCCGGAATTGAAGAAGAAATCTCAGACACATCGTTTGCACTTTTTAAAAATTACAAGGCAATCTTGAAGAAAATAAAATGGAGACCGTATACTGAGGGCCGCTTTTGTTTTCTCTTCTGAGGAGAGCATTTGGAGAACAGAGATAAAACTGACATACATGGTTGCATTTCCTGAAGAGTTAGGGTCACTTGGGCTGTTCTTTCATCATGTGCACCAGCAACACATTTCTGAACACAAACTTGGACATGTTGGTAACGCCCCCACACTCATTTTCCTAGTCTATTTTAAAGACGGTTTCTTTGAAACTTTCAGGGCAAAATACGCATATGGACAAGTCTTCCCCTCCCCTCTTGAAGAGTAATTTATAAATAAAACTGAAATTTATATTTCAATTTATAGAATTGCTTCTAGGGGACTGAATACACATTTTTTCCCTCTCTCCTACCCCCCCACCCATGAGTGTGTATGTGCATGTTATGCAAGTGTATCGGCATGTGTACATATGCAGTCGTGTGTGTATCTGGAGGCAGGCCAGAGGAGAACAGGGTCTATCAGTCTCTGCTCTATTCCCTTGAGATAGGGTCTCTCACTGAACCAGCAACCAGACTGCAAACCCTGAGCTCTTTGTCTCCTCAGAGCACTGAGGTTACACATGCACATATAACCATATTTGCTGGGGACTTGATCTTAGCTCCTCATGCCTGTACATATAGAACCTTACTCCAGTGAGCCATTTCTCCCAGGCCATATATTCTCTTAGCAGAAAATACCCACAGAAATGTGTATGGGTGGGAAAGGATCTCATCTCTTCAACCCTAGAACATGGAAAACACCACTCACTGGACCGTGGCCATTCACCAAGTCTCCACTGTGTCAACAATGACACTCAAGGTCTTCAATGTTCCATAAAACCTTGATTATTGCCAACTTCCCCATCCACTTTACTAGAAAATACCTTGGCTTAATAAAGTCCTCATGATGCTTATGAGCAGAAAATCACTGCATTCCCTAATCCACAGAGTGACACTGTGGGGCAACAGGCCCTAGCACTTAATTAGATTGTATAACTGTCATGAATTGGTGAGGTTTGGAATTTATATTTCAATTAATATTTAATAGAGCTTAATTAGCAATTCCCCCCTCTCCTCCACCCACATTCTGCATTCTCCCCTAATGTCTTATTTCTCCCATCTTGCTCTGGAATGGCAGTCTCAGTCTCAGACTTTACAGAGAGGCACTAGCTGGCAGAGGCCACTCACTCGCTGCTCTCGGAGATGTTGTGAAAATCATGGGGAGAGATGGGTCATGTCTTTTTGTGGTGGGTGGGGGGAGGTGAGAGTCGCTTAGAATAATCTAGTGTGGACAGCACAGAAAGTTCTGAAAGAATCCAAACAGACAAACTCCCTCCCGGCTCCTGGAACTCCTGACTTGGAGAGTCACTTTGAAAGTTCCCACAGATCTGAATGGCATAAAACATCCCTGAGGCATGCATAGGTATGGGCATCCAGGTTTTAGACAGTATTCTAAATGTTTTGGCCTGGGATCCATTTACAGTATTAAAAATCAACACTTAGGGGCTGGAGGTTTACCTCAACATTTAAGAGCACTTGTGGCTTTTGCAGAAGACCTAAGGTCAGTCCCTTATGATGGCTCACAACCATTTGTTACTCCAAGTTCCAGGGATCCAACAGTTACTGTTGACTTCCTCAGGCACTAGCATTCATGTGATATATATATATATATATATATATATATATATATATATATATACACATACATATATGCAGGCAGAACACTAGTACACAAAAAAAAAAAAAACAAAACAAAAAAACCTAAAACAAGAAATTTAAAAATTGATACTTAAATATTAAGAAGATGAGACTTCATATTGAGAGAATGTTTAAATAGACTAGGCCTATTAATAATTGCTTTGTTAAAATTGGAGAGTAAGAAATTTTTTAATATTTATTAACTCATCCAAAATAAAATAACAACATACATAATACATTTTTATAAAAATGGTATTTGTGGGGAAAAAAGCCACATAATGGTGGAATTATTCTACAGTTTTGCAAGTCTCTGCTGTCTGACTTAATAGAAGATAGGTGTCACTTTATTTATTTTATGTGTATGAGTACACTGTAGCTGTACACATGGCTGCGAGCCATTATGTGGCTTCTGGGAATTGAACTCAGAACAGCCCCACTTGCTCCGGAGTACACTGTAGCTGTCTTCAGACACACCAGAAGAGGGCATCGGATCTCATTACAGGTGGTTGTGAGCCACCATGTGGTTGCTGGGATCCGAACTCAGGACCTTCAGAAGAACAGTCAGTGCTCTTACGCACTGAGCCATCTCACCAGCCTGATAGGTGTCACTTTAACCAATCCCTGGTCCCTGGAAAAGTCTCTGTCTGTCATCTGTCTTTGTCCCTCTGTCTCATCTCTCTGTCTTTTTATTCTCTCTCTTTCTCAGTTTCTCCCTCTTTGTTTCTGTCACTCTGCATCTTCTCTCTCTCCCCCCACACCCCCCTCTCTCTGTATACACACACACACACACACACACACACACACACACACACACACACACTCTCACTCACACAAGAAAAGTCAATACTCTTATTAACATTATTATCAATACAGTGTTGACCTTGTGGCCTTCCCAGGAAGGGCTCAGGAGATCCTGAGACTATATTTTGAGGATTGTTTTATTAGAGCTTTAAATAATGACACAACACAATAGGCATGATGCAGGTACGTCTCCCTCCCCCACAATCCTAAGGCTTTATCCCTCCCATTTTAAAAACAGGGGCTATACAAGACACTAGCTAGCAGTCACTGTGAAAATCAATGTGAATGCAGGCTTTCATTCCTTATATATTAGTAACTTTCTAGCCTGAAAAACAATTACTTAATAAAAAAGACATTTAAAAGAAGGAGAGAAAAAGAAAGATAATGACAGTCTTTCCCTAAATCTTCTGCAAGCTACATCTTGTTTTAGCATCCAGGCGCTCTGAGAAGCAGCTGCCTCCACTGAGGATGCTATCCAAGGGCGGAGGACCAGCAGGGGGATACCCTACTGCTTCAGATCAATTTCATCTCATTCCCACGCAACAGGAAAAGCTTGCCCAGGCACCAGCGATGGAGATTTTTTTCCCCTCTTTTATGTTTTTTTTTAAAAAATGCTTCTGTTTGAGACTATATTTTAGTTGCTAAGAAACTAGTTTCTTATTGTAGACTCAGTGAGAGCAAAGATAAAGCAACTGTCAAAATAGCATGTTATTTTGACAGTAGCCATATCATAACCACAAATGATATAGTTTATCTGTAGATTTTTACCCTCACTAATGTGGTCTAAATACTGCATTCTCTGATATTTCATACATATACAAAGACACATACACATGCATTTTAATAAAAAAGGCCACCACATGGTTAGGTGTGAGTATTCAGGAAATCACACACACCATGTGTGTACACACACACACACACACACACACACACACACACAGAGCGAGAGAGAAGGAGAGAGAGGGAGAGAGAGGAAGAGAGAGAAGAGAAGAGAAGAGAGGAGAGGAGAGGAGAGGAGAGGAGAGGAGAGGAGAGGAGAGGAGACAGACAGACAGACAGACTCACATGCTTCCACCACTACCACTCCTGGCCCTCAATGAAAACTCTCCTTAAAGGAAATTTAGGAGCCCAACCACTAACGCTATCATAAATGTTTATTACATTTGAAGTATTTTTTTTTTTAAGGAAGGAGTGAAACACCATGAAAGGCAATATACATTTTCTTTATTCAATTTTGTTTAAATTCTAGCATTTTATTTAGAGTAAGAATGGTTTGCACCGATTCATTCAAGGTCATTCCCACGTACCAACCAACTCTTTATCCATCAAATGATGGGACTCATCACCAGACAGCTGACCTCACACCCTGGCCTGTCTGGTCCAGGGCTCTCCTATGGCATGCCCGCACGCTGTATCAATGACAGGCTTCCTCGTCCTCTTCCCCACATGCCCCTTCATAGCTGTTCCCACCTACACTCCTTCTGTAAAGTCCTAGTATGGAAGTACTTGGCTAAAAAAACAGGAAGTTACTCAAATCTGCCGAAAGCCCGAGCAATTAAAAACCTAGTACTTGAGCATGTTACTCAACTGTTGCTCTGTTGACAAGGGTTTGAATGAAAAGAGGGGAAGAGCCACAAATGCATCATTTCCTCCCTGTGCCTTCCCAACAGCAGCTATAGCAGTAAATGCTGCCCATCGACAAGTGCCTAGTCTAGGGCAATGGCACTTCTAACTGAGGAACATTGAAAAGTAACAGCAACATACAAAAA
>JADRCD010237447.1:13549-37177 GCA_019843815.1 Montemys delectorum | reverse complement strand
CTGATAGGTGCCCCCCAACACACAAACTGTTAGGTACCCCCCCACACACACACACTGTTAGGTACCCCCACACACACACAGATAGGTATCTCTCCCACACACACATGCTGATAGGTACTGCTCACCCCCCACCCCAACCCCCATGTTGCCAGACGTGAAGAAGTTGGTTGTGGATAGTTCAGAACGGGCTCATGTGATCTAATCTCTTTCTGAATGACTCAGCCTGGGCAACTACGTCATTCTAATTGTGCTTTGCTTTAGAACTACCCAGTCCATACTGAATTTCATATAAGATACAGTGGTAGCTCAAGATTGTGCTAGGCATCAGGGAAGCTATTCCATTAGTTTGAAATATGCCCACTGAATTCCCACACTCATACAAGCTTGTTGACTCTTTGTGAGTTTTTCACCCAACCCACCCAGCCCTGAGCCCTGGCAGTCCTAGAACTCACTCTGTAGACCAGGCTGGCCTTGAACTTTCAGAGATCTGCCTTTCTCTGCCTCCTGAGTGCTGGGATTAAAGGTGTGTACCACCACTGTCCAGCAGGTTTTTATACTTAAAAAAAAAAAAAAAACCCAAAAACCCCCCCCCCCAAAAAAAAAAAACCAAGTTGTATTCCTTAAATATTTCAAGGAGAGAAAGCAAAAACTCAGTGTCATCTAAAAGCAGTTCTGATGTCACAGGCCCCAGCCATAGTATTTAGAAACAGTGGTATGAAGGAAAGTACAGGCTTGGAGTCCGAGCTCTTGGTAACAGAGCCACACATTCCTATCGAAGAAAGGCTTTCTCTACCTTCTGGGTGGCAGCACAGTGATATTAGCAGCAGCATCCATGAAACTAGAGTTGCCCTCGCCAAGCTAGCCTCACTAACTTTAGTGTCAGACATTGTTACAGTGGTTTGACTTTATTTCCTTGATTTCAGGGAACATTTCTCAAACAATGGCCGTGCTCTCTGCTTCTGGTTGGAAGACAGGAAACAGCCTTGCTTTCAGGGAAAGAGAGCCCAATGGGGGAGTAGCAGCTCTCCTGGTGGAGGTGTGTAGGATCAGTCTGAGTTGAGAGAGGGTGGACAGAGGGTGAGGGAACAGCTAAGGCTTAGCAAGCTGTGATACAAAGTCGACAGAATGGATCAGGCCTCGCCTATCTCATGACTAGAAACGTGGCTTTGAGCGCAGGGCACATCCTCTGCTCTGTATTCCTGTGGACATAGCCGAGGAGACTCTGCAACACTAAGGAGCGTGAAGGGAGAGAAGGAAGGTTAGTCCAGGAGTAGGCATCTATCCATGCACTGTGCACCAGGAATTGGTCATTTGAAGAGCTTCTCTAAGTGGGTCATCCCGCTTTGTAGCTAAGTCCCAAGTTGCTGAATGGATTTTGTTGCTCAGTTCCATGAGACAGAAAATTCTGGTGGAGTTTTTAGGATGTGAAACACTGTGCTCTAAAAAAATCAATGTCATTTGGATGTATTTGTGTTCCATTCCTTAGCTTGGCCCTTAAATACTGACCATAAAGGAGAACAGAAGTTAAGGTCTAGGGGCTGGTGAGGTGACTCATCGGGTAAGAGCACTTTGGAAGAGGACCGCTCTTCCGAAGGTCCTGAGTTCAAATCCTAGCAACCACATGGCCACTCACAGCCGCCGGTAATGAGATCTGACACCCTCTTCTGGTGTGTCTGAAGTCAGCTACAGTGTACTTATGTATAATAATAAATAAATCTTTGGGCCTGAGCAAGTGGGGCCGACCAGAGTGAGCAGAGGTCCCAAAATCCAATTCCCAACAACCATATGAAAGCTTACAACCATCATCTGTTCAGCTACAATGTACTCACACACATAAATGAATAAGTAAATCTTAAAAAGAAAAAAAGGAGTTAAGGTCTAGGCAATGGGTAATAATGATCTGTGCCATCCCCGCACCACCCTGAGGTTTCTAGAACCAAATAAAAGATCTAGAAGAATCAGTGGTTATGGTTGTTGCTGTTGTTATCTTCCTGTGAACAGTTTAAAGCCTTCTGGAAAACATTTTCCTGGAAACCTGACTTAGTCCTTGCCTGACACTCTGCATTTACCCAGTATGGTAGAATCGTTAGCTACCATTGTAAATATGTGGGAAATTTGACCATACATCTCAAGCCACCTGAATAGAAATTGTAATTAGAAAATGCAAAACGCCATTTTTTAGTGACAGGAACATGGATCACCTGTGACCACTACATATGAGGTTGCCTGTGCCTTTATACCTTTAAACTTGTTTGAGCAAGGTGGAAAATAAAAGTCACTGTAAAGAAATCCAGCCTCTACCATGGAGTGGCATTTCTGGATGTTTCCGTGTGCACATACCTGCAGAGCACAGGCCTCCTGCTAAATGTCCTGGGAGCAGCTGGCCCTTAGTTGGCAGCACAGTCGCCCTGCGTGCTGGGGTATGCTTGCTTCTTCGTGAACCCTTGGCTCCGGGTTTGCCTTTCCCTTCATTTCCTTGTAGCAGCCTACTGACTCTCATGAAGCCTCTCTTCTGACTGAATTTGCATATGCTTCAGCTTCATGAGCGAGTGATCTCCTGACACCTTTTCCTCTACTGACATTTCCTCCTCCCCAGAGCTGATTTACCTCAGAGGTCAGAATTTTAGTGAGTTTAAAAATAGAAAGTGCCAAGTATAGAGTTAAAGTCCCATTGAAAACACAGGTGCCTTGGAGATCGCTGCTGTGTCTCTTAGATATCTTCTGTTTTGTAAAAAGGGGACAATTTTCTGTGGCTATCAAATTTGACATACAATAAGAGTTTAGTTTTTCAGTTATCTGTAAAGTTGGATATTAGGCCACAGTTAAATATCACAAGGAGCTAAGCGGCTTTGTTAACTGTGTGTGCTTGTGTGAGTTTATGTGTGCCACGTGCGTGCAGAAGCCCATGGTGGCCAGAAGAGGGCATCGTATCTCTAACTGGGGCTCTAGGAGGTTGTGCATCCCCATGTGGTTGCTGGGAACCAACATTGCGTCCTCCTCAAGGACAGCAAATGCTCTAAACGCTGAGCTGTATCTCCAGCCCCTAGCATCCAAGTTTTAACTGTTGTTGAGACAGGGGTCTTGCCATGTGGCTCCTTCAGACTCACTGTGTAACCCACACTAACGTATGATCCTCGGTCTTCTGCCCCCAAGTGCTGATAAGGCCGGAGGCTAGGAATCCCTTGTTAGATACTGTCATTTCATCTCGAATCCTGCGTGCCTCCATTTAGCAACACTCGGGAAAACCTAGCATTTGCTCTCCACCTTTATTAAAGACAGGGATTGACAGTGTGGCCTTCGCTGGAGAGGAGGCTAGGGTTTACACTTAGTAGGCCCTGGATTTTGTTATTTCAGTCTAGTATCCTGCCCAACATTTCTCAAGTAGTTATTTTGTTCTGTATATACACACATACACATATATATCTTATATAGAGGATATATATATATATATATCAGAAATTGTTTAGTGTCATTATGGCATAAGTTCTTCAAGACAGAGGTTCCCATCCTTTCTAAGGATGGATTAAGTATTCACATTGCCAGGTAGCATCAGTAGATGAAAATTGAAAGGTTTGAATGCATGAGAGAGTTCGCGGCACCTTCCTTGAGGGAGAGGTCACCGAGAGTTCGTTTGTTTGAACCTGTAAGAAACACTAATGTGTTTCTTTGGAAGGCAGCTTCAGCCATTTTCAGGGTTGTTAGCTTCAAATGGTGTATGGATACTGTGAGCTGTTAAATTTCTGTGTCAGTACAGGCCTGTTTCCTACTGTGGCCTGTAAGGAAAAAAGCCACACTTTTACCAGAAATCTTGAGCAACCTTCTTTCTGCCCCTCTGTACCTTTCGCTCTCTGCCTGTTCATTCTTGGTCTTAGCCGCCATTTGGGGTGGGGGGGGCTCTGGAGCTGCAGAACACGGTTGGTTGGGAGGTAATTAATAAGCAGGTCGAGAGAAAACGAGGGATAAACATTGGTGAAAGGAACCTGGAGAAGACCTTACGCACTCCACAGACTCCCTGGTTGGAATCGTAAATCTGTAGACAGGCTCTAGGTACAGGAGAGAGATGGCCTTCGTCTTCCCTTGCTGCGTTGTTTGCCCTCAGCCCTGAGGTTCTGTCAGAGAAGAAGTCAATGTCAAATGTGGAAGTAGCTTGGGCTTTTGTCTGACAAACAGGCAAAAGCCCCACTTAATACCTGAGTGTAATCCCCAGTGGGGTGCTGAGGATGAGGTCTCAGTTTACTTTAGGTTTGTTCTTGTTTTGTTTTGTTTTTAAACTTAGTCCTTAGAAGCTTTTCTTTTCTTTTTCTTTTTCTTTTCTTTTGTACTTAAGAACAGGAGCAAATTAAGAGACGCTGGAAAAGTACCAAGAAAAAGATAAAATCTTACAGGGCTCACACAGAACTAGAGGTCACCCTTCTAGCTTTTTGGGAGGCCATTTCCAACATACACAAATAACAGGCAGGCAAGTTCTCCAGTTTCCTTGCTTCTTGGTTTAATGTTTGAATGAAAGTTGTGACTCAGGCTGTTTGAACTAAACATTCAATGAAGAGCATGCTCTTTCTGAGCTACTGTACTTGGCTTAACCAAGTCTCCCCCCACCCCCCACACCTGTCTGTCTTTATTGCAGGTAATTTGGCATCGTAGGTTTTAGGAGATTCTCAAGACCTCAGTGAGGATGTGTAAGCAAAAGCTGGCCCTTGAAAGGTTTGAGCAAGTGTTGTGCATCCCAGTAGATTTTCTGTTTTGTCTGTTCGTTCCATGGGCTGTGATGAGATGGTAGAGCAAGGAGGCATGTTGGGAAACCTATGAGGATTTCGGGTCAACTGCTGAGGCAGTTCCCGAGTAGGGATTAGGACTCGTGATCTGTCGGTCTCCTAATAGGCTAGGCCACCAGTTTGCAGCAGAACACAGGAATCTCGTCCTCACACACCGGCTTTTCTAGGCCTCTGGCAGCCTAACTGAGTGGTAGGAGATTGCAGAATGTGTTTCCCTGCGCCTGCTGAGGCAGGAACTTTAGGTTGCTAGATGACTCATCAATGAGAGAGAGAGCAGATAGACTTAAGATTCTCACTGAATATGAGGATATTTGAATTAAAGTTCAATTTTTAGAGCATGTTTCTTGATGGATTTTAACAGCCAGAATATTCTTTTTAATCTAAGAAAACAATACCAAATTGTGAGATTATTTCATAGCTATGATGTGTTTTGTTTGTTTTCATCTTCAACTTAATTTAACTTAAAAAATAGTTTATTTTTATTGAAAGTACAAGTGTTTTTTTGATGTCGTTTCTGCATGTTTGCATGTATGTACACCACATGTGTGCCTGGTGCCTAAAGAAGTCAGAAGAGGGCTTCATATTCAGTGGAACTGGAACTGCAGATGACTGTGAGCTACCAAGTGGGTGCTAGGAACTGAGCGTGGGTGCCCTCCCCGCCCCCGCCCCCCCCCCCCCCCCCCAAGCCACCTCTCAGCACTTGACTGGTGAGTGTCAGCCTGTGTGAAGAGACACTCTACTTCTGCTGGGGCAGCCCCAGACCTGCGCAGTGGGGAACTGCCCGGAGCATTACCCTGTCCTTCCCATCCTCTGTAGTAGAGCTGTATGCACTCTGTAAGGAAGCACAGGACATACAGGCTGGGCCACAAATGGGAGGTGACAGCTACAGTGCATCCATTCCTAAGCTGGCTGTGTTTCTGGCTGTATGCGTGCCGCAGGGACAGTCTCATGAAGGAGCGCTTCTGGGGGCTGTGAAGGTTTTCCCAGAGTAATGGAGGCAAGTTAGACTTCTTCAGGGAACGTTTGATTGTTTAGAAAGGCACCAAGTGGGAGTTCACTACCATCGGCTGTTGCTCTTTCCTTCCCCTTTGACATGTGTTGTGGGGACAGGGGGGTCCTGTTAAAGGAACACAGGCATATCGCGTGTCTAGTGTCTTTCTTATTTTGACATTTGATTCAGTAGGTTATCCTTCTGTTTGGAAGCAATGGTTGAAGACTTAGCTCAGTGAGGAAATATTTCGGAATTCTAAGTTTGAAAAGATCCGTACTCAGAACTAAGCTCCAAGTTACAGCCTTAGTTTTTACAAGAGAGTTAAAAGTCAAAGTTCACATAGAAATAAAGTCCCTCCTCCAGGACTAATCGGTGAAGAAAAGAAAACAAAAACAATTCAAAAGCCAGTTAAGAGACTATTTATAAAATAAAAGCCACCCAGACGTGGATTGGTTTCCTTCAGCTTTCTACATGGAGCCCCGGGCTCTTAGATCTCATGTAGATCTTTCGTTAAATGTAAATTCAACTCTTAGAAGGAAAGTGGAAGAAATGCCAGCATGCCTCCTTTCCTGGGTCACCTGACGCCCGCTATTTGATGTAATGCCACAGCCTGTGGCACCGGCAGGCCTCTCAGCCCTGGCAGAGGTTGCTGGTGGGGGCAGGGGCTTCATAGGCACCAAGAGCTCCATTTTCCGGGGCTCTCCAGTCTTTTGTTAAGTCATTTAGTGTACTTATTTCACTAAACTCTAGTTTCCTGAGGATAATAAATGTACCAATTTCACAGGATTATTATGGGAATTAAATGAGATGATGGCATGGAGTTTTTAGCCCAGCATGTGACATGTGATAAGTGTTGAGTAAGCGTTAAGTACCTTTATCATCTCTTGCCGCGGTGGCCGTGGAAGAGGGAGGGCTCTTGGAAGTCTTGTCTCATTCCCTACCTTTTCACCTTAGACTGTGAATACTTCATTTTCAAAACCAGGACATTACTAATGCCTTAAGGCTCCTCAGCTATTTGTTAATAAGGCAAAATGGAAATTCATGATTTTAGAGGGTATGTGGGAATTATCATGTATGTTTCATTCATTTATTTTCCTTACTGAATCTTAAGAAACAATGCATATAGCGTACCATTGGCCGTCTCAAGTTTTCCTGGTTCCACTCAAGATGAAAGCCACCCCTCTGAGTTTAGAACCCTCTGAGGCAGGCTAAACTGGCATGCTGTTTCAGATTGCTAGGGAGCTTTGCTGGTATCCCCGCATCCAGCAGGTTAACCCACTGGACCGGACGTGGGTCGGCACACCGCCGTATATAGTTTAATAATACAGAGACTTCACTGTGCAGTGTATGCTTGAACGTAGGCAGCCTCAACTCCCATGATCCACTCCAGTCTTCTGTTGTTTCCTTTATCTTCTGTGTGTTCCCAGAAGCCTGAGATGACGTTCAACTTTGTGCAGTGAATGGGTTTCTTTCTAAGCACAGTAAAGGGATAGTTCAGTGAAAGCCGTCCGACTGTAGATCTTTTTCGGTTACTTTAGCCTGAGGTTTTCTTTCCCTTAAAAAGTAACTTCACATGCTTTAAAACAGTAGAAGTGTGAAAACGTAGCAGTGTAGTAGCTAAGTTAAAACTCTCCATGAAAGCAGTTCACATTTTCCAAAAGTGAGATTTCATTTTTGGACACAGCTTTTGCACAACTTGTAACACCATCACCACATACGGTGGACTTGAGTTAGAACTGGGCCTGGAGTCTAGTGTGGTGTTTGTCAGGAAACAATACAGCTCCATCGAAGATAATGAGGATATACAAGGGAAAAACCCTTTTCTTTATCATATTCAAACTTTCTGTGCTATAGTTTAAATATACTTAATATATTCTTAATATCTTTATACATTATAAGTTTTTTAATTGCTTTTTGTTTTTGTCTTTTTTGAAACAGGGGCTCTATGTAGCCCTGACTGTCCTAGAACTCCCTCTATAGAGCAGGTTGGCCTTGAATTTAGAGATAGATCTACCTGCCTCTGCCTCCCAAGTGCTGGGGTTAATGGCTTGTATGTGCCACCACTGCCTCGCTATTGCAAGTATTATTCATTATTCATTATTATTATTGTTGTTGTTGTTCATTATTATTGTTGTTGTTATTATTATTATTATTATTACTATTATTGTTTTTTTGAGACAGGGTTTCTCTGTATAGCCCTGGCTGTCCTGGAACTCACTCTGTAGACCAGGCTGGCCTTGAACTCAGAAATCCACCTGCTCTGCCTCCCAAGTGCTGGGATTAAAGGCGTGCACCACCACTGCCCAGCTGTGTGTACTATTTTTAATAAAAATGAGATAAAAGTGAACTAGAAATTCTGTTCCCTATCAATTGGAGATGTTTATAAAAATTTTCTGTTGCTTTATTGAAATACAGTATTTATATAATCTGTGTATAAAATGCAATGATTCCCTACATTTATAAAAATGCTATAGAATGATTTCATTCTAGGTAGTTACGTACCTTTACTGAATTTGAAGTTTAAGAAAAGGAAGAATTATAAAGTAATGTTGTGAACTGAAGTTTGTCCTTAAGTATCTCATGTTTTCTAAGTTGTTTTGATCAAGAACATGCCCTGTTCTTTGATATCAAGCTAGGAATGAATTTTTGTAGTATTCCTGCGTGACCTTTTTGATGAAACGGTCATTATTTACTCTCCCGAGTTTGCTGGTTGTTACCACACATGGATACTGCATCCTTGAAGCTGAATGAGACCTAGGACCTGAAGCAGTCACTTTGTTATTTTAAATGTTCACTTCCTTTTAAGGGCCAGTCAAGTATAACGAAACTTTTTATTTTTAATTGCCAGAAAGTAAGATGTGGGTCACAGTTAATATTAGGACTTAAAAAAGTTAATTGTATAGATAGCTAGTGTAAGTTTTATGTTCCTAGTTTCATTTATTTTTAAACACAGTAAGTACTTCCTGTCCTTAAGCCCCAGGGATAGTGGTAGGCTATGGACAGCAATACACTGTAATGCTAACTCAACTCATTTAGCTACAGTGGGTAACCAAGTTAATCCCGCTGGCTCCTGTTTAACACGCAATTTTTTTTTTTTTTTTTTTAACTCGAACAGGTGCGGGTGATGCTCTGGAAGGTTATTAAAGAGTTTTCATCACATGTATAATATGAAACATTTAAAAGGAAGGCAGGTGCGAGGACATTGCTCTTCTGGATTCTTAGCCTTCTGACTTCAGTCAGGGGGAGATCATTTGACAGGTCTTTAGGTCAGCAAAAGACTATCATTTTTTTGTGAGCAATTTGTATGGGATCAGGTTGTAGTTGAGAGCAAAATGCTTGGTGGTTATGTTGTCTGAATCTCAAATTTTAGAAAGTAGAAAATGTCAATTTGTATCTCATTGCTGGAGAGGAAAGCCTTTTGGAAACCAGAAAAGGATATGTTATGGAGGCTGGGTTCCTAGCCCCTGTTCCCACCTGGATGGATTGCCCCTGACCCCATACCCCAACCCCACAAGCTTCCTGCCAGCCTCCAGGGCATAGACATTAGATCCAGCCTCCTTTGTTGAAGGGAGTGAGTTCTTTCGGCTGTCAGGCCTCTGGAACTGCTCTCAGAGGCGTCCAGGATGTAGCCACGATGGCAGCCTGTAGCGGCCTGTTGTTAGGAAGCTCTTGGAATGTACAGGGACCAGGGACGGTGTAAGGAGTGCATTGTGAAGTCTGCCTAACGGTTCAAACTACAGTAAGCGCATGTGTGTGGCGACTTGTGTCAGCACAGGGTTCAGACCCATAATCAATAGAGCAAAAGTCTTCAAACTCTATTATCTGCCAAAGGTGTTTTTAAAGTTTTAAAATCTCTGACTTTATTTTTACGTTTGCATTAGTACATTAACCTATTCATCTGCCTGGCCACCAGTTATCTCACTTAAACAGCCTCTGTTGACTGGATGGCGTGAGGCCCATTTGGATATTTTTTTAACTGCAATTCTGCTTGGCTCTTTTGAAATGGATAAAACTGGAGTTTTTATACTTGGAGACCATGAACTGTAATAAGACTGGGGACACAGGAAAGGACATTTTGGTGACTATAAGGATTGTGGGAAGAAAGGGGTGGCAGACAGGAGCAGAGCCACGGCTCCTGGATGCTCTCCAGGTTTCTCTAATGTTTTCTTTTTCCTGGTTGGAAGGCCAAAGAGAAGAGGTGCTAGCGTCTCTAATGTGTGTTCATGTCTCTGTCTTATAAAGAAAAGTACCGCCGGGTGGTGGTGGCGCACGCCTTTAATCCCAGCACTTGGGAGGCAGAGACAGGCGGATTTCTGAGTTTGAGGCCAACTTGGTCTACAAAGTGAGTTCCAGGACAGCCAGGACTACACGGAGAAACTCTGTCTCGAAAAGCCCCCAGACCAAAGAAATGGGTTGACTTTCACGGGAGTGTGCCGGCACCGAATCCCTCTCCGTTTTAAGAGGTTATTAGACACCAGCAATAACTGTTGGCGCTGGGAGGAGAGTGCTTGGACATGAATTCTGCCCTCACAATGATGACAGCATGCCAGGCGAGTAAGCAAGAACACGCATCTCCCCAGAGTTCTTAGACTATAACATCCCATCCCGAGACAAATGTCTGCAGGGAACTGTTCATCTGCTCACATCTGAGATATGCGTAGAGCAGCAGGTCTTAGAGATGTTTTAGTTACAGGACCTTTATGTTCCATAGATATTGATGGATCTTAAAGTCTCTGTATTTTTGATCATTGTATCTGTTATTTGCTCTACCAGAGGTTAGAACTGAGGAAATTGAAAAAAAAAATTGATTTACTTAAACCAGGACATTACCACAGGCAACATCTGAAAACAAAAACTATTTTCAACCAAAGAACCGAATAGGAGAGGATCTTTGTTTAATACTTTTGCTAATGATTAATGTCGTTTTTTAAGGCGGCAGCTGAGTCTTGGGCCTGCTGCTTCAGGCTGTTGTTTTGGTTGCGATATGTGAAAGTTATCAGCCCTCACACACACCTAATTATGAGAGGGAGGATATAATTATAGATATTCCAAAACTCTGCAAGTGCTTGACTCACCTGGACTCTTAAGTGTCAGTCGGAATGTGGAGGATAATGCCATGACAATTAAAGATTTATAGACTGTTAATTAGAATGTGTGGGTCTGTAACCCAGTTCTGAGTGCCCTCATACCCATCCCTGATTCCGTAGCATACGTTATTTTGAAAACATTTCATTGGATTATGTTCCTCTTCCAAATTCAGTGTACATTTTAAAAAGTCATCACAGTTTATCAGAAATACTTAAAAGCTTGGCAGTGCGTTGGAGCGCTTAGGAGGCTGAAGCAGGACCAGCCCAGCTCTAGGACAGTAAATAAGGGCTTCATCGAGAAGGGACTGGGCTTTACAGTCAGAAACAAAGGGTGGGGATTTGTGAAGCCCACGGGGTGTTTGCACAATTTTGATTTGTGCGTTAAAGTTTATATTTACAGACTGTAAGTACACAGTATCAGTTAGCTTCTCTGAATGGAGAAGTTCACTTTATTTCAAGACAATACCTGGTAAATTCCTAAGTGTGAATCTCTCCGGCTTGTCTTTCATCCTTTCAAATTAAAGTAATGTTTCACGAAGACCAGCAGCCTCCGCAGTTCCAGCAAGCGTGTGGGGCATGTTGTGGAGGTCGCCCTCTTGCTCCTGTGTGCAGTTGTTGTGTTCCATGTGAACCTTCATAGTCTCCATGCAGAGGGTCAAAAGCATTATGAATAAATAATAAAGTCGGCTTTTCCTGTGTCGTCCAGGGCCTTCTTAGGTTAGCTCCCTTCGTTTCCCAGTGCGGGTTTGTCGCCATAGGAGTGATGGCGATTACCTGTATAGTTTGCTGTCCTGATGGCGGCCGTGGCGTATGTATTATTGTGTCGGTGCCAGCACAAGCGAACAGACAGGCCGTGTCCTTGTATGTTAGAAAGAAACTCTGTGTGTTACAGATGCCCTGAAAGAGTGCCTGGGATTCCCAAGAATGTACCAAGTGTCCCTTCTAGGGACAGTTGAAAGAAAATTCCCAGCACCAAACAGCTTTCCTTACACGACAGGAAATATATTTTTTATTTGGAAAGTGGGCAGGCAAAACAGAATGGAGGTGTTCATAGTCAAGAAGCAAAGAGGTATGGAGAGAGGAATGCTGGTGTTGAGCTCCTAGTTTTGGGTTATTTGGCCCGGGACTTGAACCCGCAGATGTTGCCATCCATATTCACAGTGGGTCTTCCTTCTTGAGTTAAGTCTTTCTGAAGAAAACCTCTAGATACAATCAGACAGTGTATTTATGTGGCGATTCTAAATGCCATCAAGTTAATAATCAGAACTAAGTTCATCCTTTATCAACTTCATACCTAAACATACCTTTTTCTTCTTGTTTGAAACAGGCTTTCTCTGGGTGGTCCTGGCTAGCCTAGAACTTGCTCTGTAGACCACCCTGGCCCCGAACTAAACAGAGATCTGCCTGCCGCTGCCTACCAAGTACTGGGATTAAAGGCGTGTGCCCCCATGCCCGGCTTAAACATACTGTTTTTTAAATCATAGCCTGTGGCTCTTAGAAGCTCACGGCCATCTCATAATATGGAATGTACTCATTCTGATTTCAAAATTCCCTATAGTCTTTTTTTTTTTTTTAAAGATTTTATTTTATTATTTATTTTATGTGTATGAGTACACTGTAGCTGTACAGATGGCTGTGAGCCATCATGTGTGTGGCTGCTGGGAACTGAACTCAGGACCTCTGACAGCCCCGCTCGCTCAGGCCCCACTCGCTCGGCCGCATAATTCACTGTAGCTGTCTTTCAGACGTACCAGAAGAGGGCGTCCGATCTCTTTACCGGTGGCTGTGAGCCACCATGTGGTTGCTGGGATCCGAACTCAGGACCTTGGGAAGCGCAGTCAGTGCTCTTACCCGCTGAGCCATCTCGCCAGCGCCCCCTATAGTCTTTAATGGCCCTAGTACTATTTAAAGGTCCAGATCTCAGGGGCCAAAGATGCCTCCCTCAATAAAGTCCCTGCCGTGCATCTGAGAGCACCGAAGTTTGATTCCCAAAACCTTTGTAGAAACCAGAGTGTGTTGATAACCCCAGCATGGGGGAAAGAGAGAGGGCAATGTGTAAAGACAGGAGGATCTTCTGAGCTTCCAGGCCAGCTGGACTAGCCAGGTATCAGTGAGTTCAGGGTTCAATGAGTGACCCTGTCTCTGATCAACAGAGAGGCCAGGGGAGACACCAACACCACGCCATGGTCTCCAACAACAAATGTGTACCCAAAGGCATTTGTGCACCCACTTACATGAGTAAGTCCATCGTTACGCACGTCCAAAGTTTCTTCTGAGACTCAAGGCAGTCTTAACTGCAAGCCTATAAACTAAAAGGCTAAATTGTATTCTTCTAGTACACAGTGGTGACGGATAAACGTGTCCACTGCAGTAGGGAGGAGAGGGGAAGTAGTAAGAGAGATTGAATGGAAGCAAGACTGCAGTCCAGGAGTGCAGACACCAAACCCTGCAGCCGCAGTTCTGGCCTCTGGGGTTAGTGACAGAATCACCGGGAGCCAGCATCCCTACTCTCTTAGTTCCACTGCAGCAGCGGCAGCAGCAAACTCGTACGGGCTCCTGGGAGTTCCATTTCATGCC
Organism: Montemys delectorum; assembly: GCA_019843815.1. NCBI lineage: Eukaryota > Metazoa > Chordata > Mammalia > Rodentia > Muridae > Montemys > Montemys delectorum. The sequence goes on along the minus strand of JADRCD010237447.1, from coordinate 23,750 downwards.
TGCAGCTTTCCTTGGTGGGTATGCTGTGGCCCTGGCATATCCATATCCTGGAGTCTACATTACAGTGCAGGTTTCATCTTCCCAGCATTATGCAGGTGGGGCTATGCCTCTGTCTCCTGTTGCCCGATCTCACCGGCCTAATGGACTATTGTCTCAGGTCCCCGCGTCCTCACTTCTGTACCTGCCAAACTAGCGCAGGGCCCTCACTGCTGAGTCCAGGGCCCTCACTGCTGAGTCCCGCCACCTCAAGATGTTGCCGGCCTCCCTCGGATGACAGCTAGCGAGGCCTCTGAGCGCCGTCGAAGCTGGACCCTTGGGAGCGCTTCCACAGGTGGCCTTTTGAACACGGAACCCCATCAGCGGTGTTCTCACTTGCATGGTTCCAAGCTGGAGCCTTCCGTGTGGGGTGCTGCCCTCAGGGTTTCTTTCCTGCTGGCCCTAATGCAGAGCATGAGAGTTGTCTTGTACTAGCTTCTGTACAGTTAGCCTTCTCTGGGGAGGAGCAAAGGAAGCATGTGCCTAGTGACCAGGGTGCTGAATGGTTTCTAGGTGGGAATTCACTTGGTCGTGTCAGGCGGTCTCTGCCTTGAGGGTGAAGACTGCTGCTGAGCACGGTTAGTCTTACAGGCCAGCCACTTCCATGGTCTCGTCTCACATGCATCCATATTTTTGCTGCTGTTGAATTATAACAGAATTCTGAGTCTGGGCTAGCCAGTTCACCTATAGACCAAGTATGGTGGTGTTGTGTCCGTAATCTCAGTATTTATGAGGCAGAGGGTTGTAAATTCACAGTTAATCTAGCATATGTGGCGAGAACCCTGTCTTACAAAAAGGACAGAGAGGCGGCGCAGTAGTGATACCTGGGGTTTAACAGGACACAAGCTGCCAGTGGTTCCTGAGATACAAAGATGGATGCAAATAGCCCTGTAAACTGCCAGCAGCTTGTGTGGTCTTGCAAGAGAATGGGCAGGAGGTAAGGAGTACCTTGCTAATGATGAATTCTGTCCAGAAGCTCACGGTGCACTAGCGCCAGCTAATTGTTGTTGTGACCAATATCACAACTGAGACGGAGGGTCAGTAAAGTGCCTGTTACGTAAGCATAAGGATCTGAGTTTAAATCCATGTAGAGCGCTAGACATGACTGCCTGTGACTGTAACCCTGGCACTGCAGCACAGGTCAGTGATCATGAGAACTCAGTGCCGAGCCCACCTGGCCAAAATGAGAGACTGTGGCTTCGAGGCAGTAGGAATAGAGGAAGGCCCCTAATGTCCCGCTCTGGTCTCTGCCTGTATGCCCATCTACACATGTGTATAGGTCACAGACACAAAGACCACCAGCTTTCAGTCTCCACTCCCACTCTTTCAACGGTTGCAGCCTTTACACATCCAAAGGAACCAGTTTCCAGCACCCCGGCCCCCACTTTTTGTGAGCCAGGATCTTACTGTCTAGTCCAGGCTGGCCTCAGACATTAAGAGTCTTGTGTTTAATCCTCTTGAGTTCCACCAGGCCCAGCATAAAGAAATCACCAGTCTTAAAGTGTGCAAAAGTATTTATAAGAGGTTGTTCATTTGACAAGCAAGCAACCACACTTCTCTACAGAGTACAATAGGAGAAATCCTACAGTCAGGATGGAAAGCCAGATGGTCCTAGGGGACCTCGGGGTCAGACCAGTGTGCTTTGTGTGTCCCACTTTTCTGCCATGCTGATAACGTGAAGAATAAACTGAGGTGTTTCGGGGCAGACATCGAAACGGGGAGGTTATGGTGGCACTTGAATTGGTGACATAAGGAGTTCTTTTAAAATCTCAGATTTTATCTTTATAATAAAGGTGCTTTGCAGTCCACCGGTGTTATGTTTGCCTAGCCTGTCCCTTCCCTAAATTCTGATATAAAAGATCTGCTGCTTTAGACCCTATAGAGCCACGCCCCACACCCCTGACTGCCAGAGCTGGGTAATGTTTTCTGCATTGCATCTCTTGTGCTGTGACGAAAGCAGCTTAAGAGAAGAAGGGTTTCCTTTGGCCCAGGGTTGGAAGGAGACGGAGTATGCCGTGGCAGGGCAGGCTTGCCCGTGGCTCCACGAGGTGGCTGATTTTACAGTCAGCAAGTGGGGCGAGGCGGAGGCTGCTGCTTAGGTGACTTCCCCCTCCCCTTTTCACTTACTCCCAGTCTGGGGGACGGTGCTGCCCACGTTCAGGGTGTGTCATTCCTTCTTACAAACACGTCCAGAGGTGTGTGTGTGTGTCTCTGAGGTGATTCCAAATCCTGCCGAGGTGACAGTGAAGACAAACAGTACACATCATCTCATGGTTTTCCTAACATTAAGATGTTTGCATGCGTTAGGTGAGGTCCTAGGCAGGACCTGCAGAAGCTTTACCCTGGTGCTAGCCAAGCCACTCTGCCTGCAGGTGCCGGTCAGAGGGACCAGGACACCGATGTCCCTTCACACACAGAGCTGCTAAGGTTAGTCTAGGGCTGACTGAGACCAAGCCCTGCCCTCCTGGCGCTTGTTCTTTCCATGTCTCCTTGGCCTGGTGAACCAGTTGTTTTTAGAATGTTTTCCCCCCAGAGCCCGCGGTCCAGAGCATGCACCCGTAATTAGAAATCTCTCCCTCTGCAAGGCCGTGCCTGCCTCCCAGTGAGCGCAGATCTAGGCTTGTTGCCTGAGTCAGTCGACACATCTGGGTAGTGACTACTGCTTGCTGAACACTAGGCATGAACACCGGGGTGAAGAACATGGCGGTGGGGCCCAAACTGTCACTTAGTAAGATGTGGTAGAATTAGGTGTAGTTTTTCTGGGTCTCGGTTTCTCCCCTCTAAAATGAGAGCTGTACGCGGACCTGTCTAAATATGCTATTAGAAGACTCAGGCGATGCCCCTGTGCCATGCCTGGCCCATAGCAGTTGTCTGTAAGTTACTGTTGCAGTTAGTGCTATATTGTTGCAACAGCTCTTGCTATTGTACCATATTTCTGGTAGTATCCTTGCCCTGATCCCAGGCATTGTATTCTAAGTGGAGTGTGGCCAGGGCTTGTGTCCATTGTCTGGAATCAGATATAGATTGAGAGTCAGTTACTATAGTAGAGTGTGCTTATTAGCAAGGTGTTTGGGGAGTGGTGTCAGGGACGTCCTACTGCAAGGGAGGGTCCTTGCTGATCCTCCAAATGGCTGGGATGAACCCAGAGCCAGGACAACATGGTAGCCTCCTGGAAGAAGACTCTGGAGGGAGGTTGGGAAGTCGGGAGGTTGGAGGACGACACAAGAGTGCTGAGTGAGGGCAGCACAGAACCTGGGAGTGGTCTTGGGCGGTGCCGCAGTGCTGAGTGAACAGGACGTGAGACACAGAGTCTTCCAGTCAATGTTAGAAGCACAAAGCCAAACAGGCAAATCTGAATATATTTATACTGTGTGTGTGTGTGTGTGTGTGTATGTGTATATATATATATATATAGTATACATATATACACACACATACATACATATATGTATATAGTATATTTAGTTTGTATATGTATATTATATTTTATTTAGTTTATTTAATTATAGTGTATGTTATTTAGTTCCAAATATACACAAAATATTTTTAATGTGTAGTATTTGGCTGTCATTCAACCAATAACATTTAATATAAAAATGATGATTTTGCTTGTTTTGATTTTTGTCTGTGTGTTTGCCCTAAGTCTTTGATATGTGTTGTGATTTTTATGCTTGTGGTACATCCATCGTACTCTGGGCTGGGCTGTTTCAAGAACCCATGCAGCCGATGGCTACTCTTTTGAATGGCATGGGCCTTGGCAAAAAAGACGTGGCTGTAAGGGTGGAGAGAACCTGAGGGCTGATGACTGGACAGAGGAGGACCGGACAGGAAGACTGGTGTGCTTTTTGTGTGTTAATGAGGCAAGTGGTCGTCAGTTTAGACGAATTCAGGTGAAAAGCCCATGGTGTATCTATGCTTTCAGGAAACAAGGGGAGAGGGTGAGCTGAGGAGCCACACTGTGTTGAAGGTTTGCTGCAATAATGGACTTCATGGACGCTGGCTCCTGGGAAAAGGAGCTGATATGCTGTGAACCCTCTGGGGCTGTCCCTCCCAGTCAGCCCGGTTCGGTTCCTGCCCCTGCTCTGCCTTAAGCAACGGTTGAGCTCCAGGAAATAATCACCCACCCCCACCCAGGGAGGGCTGTGGCCAGAGATATGAGCTCCTGGTCATTCTCACACATGCCTTACCTTTTGCTGAAGGATCAAGGAAAAGCTTTACTGTCCCGAGGAGCATCGGGAGCAGAAAGGAGAGAGGGAGGGACAAACACAGGAGCTCTTCAGAGAAAGGAACCTGGGACTTGTTAGATAAGGGCTGAGCTGTACCCTCTCAGCCCTTTTTAATTTTAATGTCATGAACGATAAAGTCAATCACAAACCGTAGTTCAGCCACGGTAGGAAAAGGTCTGTACCTTGGTTTAGGGGAAGAAATTCTGAGACTGCTTCCGGATCTCTGTTGAGGCAGGGTGCTTCTTTCCGTAAGGCAGTCTGTCTCTTCAGGAATGAAGGGATCGGTGGTCACTGTCGGGAGTTATCTGTCAAGATGAGCACGCAGGGTGCTCATCTGTTCCCGTTTCTACCCAACCATACATTCTCCAGTCATCACATTGTTCATTTACAATGTGCCAGTCTCTTTACAAGAACTAGAAATAAGGCCACAGAAACTAGCTTTTTTTATCCTTTTAAGAAAAATCCCAGTTTATCACTTAGTGGTTGGTCTGCATGACAACTAAGTGCAGCCATAAGTCCGAGTTGCACCATTGATATGGGGCCAAGTTATTTGTGGGGCTGGGGAGACAGGTGAAGCTTGAGCCGGTGGCAGGGGCTCGGTGGCAACTTATCAGTGCAAAGCTCGGTGCTCTCGGACCCAAAGGCTATAAAGTGTGCCCTCATGGACACATCAAGAATCTATTTGTTCAACTAAAGGTTTACTGCCTTGTGCTAGGTACCAGAGGCACAGAGAGCATGTGAGATGCTGCTGGACCCAGAATGAGGGCTGAGAGGGGACGTCTGTGCTCGCATCTGAGGGTGTGGTGAGACTTGACACTCTCTGCAGCACTCAACCTAAGGAGTGCGTGTTCCATGCTCCCATCCTTCAGGGAGCGGAGAACCAGAAGATGTCAGTGGTCAGGCAGTATGGTATGCTAAGAGTTCCTTGGCTTTGAGAGGTCCCTGCCCTGCCTGCCCTGCCTGCCCCTACAGATTAGAGAAGGCCCCGTGAAGAGAGCGTAGTAAACTGAATGTTGCAGACCAAGTGCGGATTTATGGAGAGTATTCGGAGACTGCTTCTGTCTGTCCAAGCTCTAGATTTAGGAAACCGCAAAGTGCCTTGGTATGGCTGCCATTGTGGGGCATGGCAGAGCACTGTGAGGGTGAAGGGACAGGTGGCCAGCTGGAAGGGTGGCACAGGCAAGGCACTGACCCCTTGTGCTGGGGGATTCTGACTTAAGTGTAGCTGACAGGGAGCCCTAGGTGGACTGTGCAGAACTGTGGTCCACTTACACTCAGAGGGGTCTTTCAGAAAGACCCATGGGACTTCAAAACCATGAAGTGAGAAGCAGTTCTGTCCAGGCCTGGACTGCAGGAACATGGAGGAGACATGTTACCAGGAGGGCTTGGGGGAGGCAAGTGTTAACTGGCAATGATGGAGCCGGGTATAGGGAGGGAGGCTGAGTTCTGTCTGGGTCAGGCAACCCAGGTGTGGAAGTCAGCTTAGCTGAGGGAGGTGACTTTAGTGTGCAGATCCTGAGATGTCACCAGGAAGCCTGGAGTCTTCCTGGAAAATGAGCACCTGGCTCTGTCCTGTGTGGTGAATGGACTCACGAGTGCTGTCAAAACCTAAGAGAGTAAAGAGACAAAGTCAAGACAGCACGAATGAGAGGAGCCATGTGGGTGAGAAGGGGCAGCTGAAGAAAATGGAGCAGTACAGTCCCCCACTTGGGGTTTTAAATTTTTCAAGTCTATAGAACTGTTGGGAAAATGTTACAGTAAGGACCAGATAACAATCTGAAGTCCTGGAGGTGGATAGAGAACCAGAAGTCTCTCCTCCTCTCCCTCAGACGACTGTGGCCACGTTAAAGTGGATATTGGATGGGACTGTTGGAGAGAGGGGCCCACGGCTCAGGCTCGAGAGGTCTGGGGAGAGCTGGAGGAAGGGCTTTGCAAAGCACAGGGCCAGAGGTAGTGAGCTGACTGGCGAACCTGGGTAGGGATGAGAGTCGAGGCCTGGAGCACTGCAGAAATGACAGGTGGGGAAGAGAGGCCAGGCAGAAAGTGCAAGGAAGGAGGGGAAAGGGCCATCTTGGACAGCTCCCGAAGCCGCAGCCAGAGTGAGCAGCTGTGTGGGCTGTGTGGGCTGTGTGGTAGGTCAGGTGAGATGAGGAGCCAGCCGGTGGGGGTGGGGTCACCTTGGTGAGAGCAGCAGCGTGGTGGAATATTAATGTGGTTAGAGCAGGCTGAAGAGCTCCGAGGAGAGGAAGTGAAGACAGCAAATGTCGTTGCTCTTTCAAGGACTCTTCTCTACAGGGGAAGAGGGAAGCGGGGTGAGAGTGGGAGGAAGATGTGTCAAGAGGCTCAGTAAATACCTGAAATAGTTAGTGCAAGGCACAAGGGGTGGAAGGGTGTGCAGCTGGGGAGGACTGGCCGTGCAGGAGGCACATTTAGAAGGAGGTTGGAGGATCAGCTTGGAGGCGATAGCTATCTGAGTGACTCCCCAAGGCAGACTTCCAAACCGCTACTTTACAGAGTTGCTGCAAGGGTCCTCGGTCGAAGCGGCCAGAATAGGAATAGCCTTGCCCGTGCTTAAGGCTTCCAAGGCTCTGGGTACCTGCCGGTGCTTCTCAGTGCTTCTTTGCCCTGGCCCCTGACTCCTGGTTTTGCTGCATGCCCCTGGCTCTTCTGTGTGTGCTGAGAAGAATTTGGGTGCCTGAAGGCTTCCTGGTGACGATGTCCCAAGGCCAGTATCCGGCCTCCATGGTCTCACTAGAGGTTTTCCCAGTGAACCTTCTCCACCTCCAGGCTCTTGACCGCATCTGGTTTCTCATGCTGGGGTCGAGGCTGGGCAGCCCCAGGGGCCTTTTGTGCCTTCTGTGTCTCTTCCTCTCTCTCTCTGAGGATTATTCATTAGGATGTAGGACTTCTCAGTTCAAACAGCCTGGATGAATTTTGTCTACCTAAGCCTTATTATCCTGGGCATAATGGGTACCATTTCATACACATTGTATTGAACTGAGACTGAACCCCGTGGGGGGAACAGAGGGCCGGAGGGGCCTCTCGGAGGTTTCCTTCTGCACCTTTGAATTTGTCATTGTCCATGGCCCACTGTTACGTGTGACTTTTCATATAAGTGTATTCTGTACATTGGACATCTCTTCCCTTGCCCCCTCTCACCCAAATTTTGCTTTTGTAGTGGTAAAAAAAAATCCATATTACTGGAAGGTTTCATTTAGATTTCCAATTCTGGTATATCTCAGTCAGCCTTCATAGATCTTCAGATTAATTTTCTTTTTGTTTGTTTGAGAAACTTCACTAATACTTCCTCTGAAATTATCTTTGCTCTCCCCAGCCCATCTTATAAGTGCTTATTTTAACATCTACCTAAGCCTTATTATCCTGGGCATAATGGGTACCATTTCATACACGTTGTATTGAACTGAGACTGAACCCCGTGGGGGGAACAGAGGGCCGGAGGGGCCTCTCGGAGGTTTCCTTCTGCACCTTTGAATTTGTCATTGTCCATGCCAAACTACCTTGAGAAGATTGTGAAATGATATCGATACATAAATGTTGCTTAAAAACCCCTCTTAATGTGAATATCAGTCTTCCTTGCCTTTTCTCTTAAGTTTGTATTTTAAAGGAGAACATTAGAACACAGGTGTTGGTATTTTAGGCAGAGTGAAAATCTCTTAGCAGAAGTCCCCTGTAATCTTATATTTTAGATGTAGTGAAAGTAGCGTAGAAATAGACTCCTCAGTATTAAGTGTTTTCAGATGGACACAGTATCTCAGTGATGCCGCGGGTGTTGCTGAGCGGATGCTGGTCCTAAGGCCAGGCCGACTTACGCAGCTGCTTAAACTCCAGCAGCTTGGCTCAAAGGGCACTGCTGTTCTATAACAGATTTAAAGACCTGTTCCTCTTTTACTCCCTCAAACTGAGCTCAGAGATATAATGGGACCCATTATAGGTAAAAGGTCTGTGACTCAGCCATCGAGCTACTCAAACTCTGGGCTGTTTTAATTGCCACCATTAAAGCTTTAGTACTTTTATCTCATAAAAATAGATATCATTGATGTAAAATGTGTGCCTGTTGAAGATACATGTGTACCTCTGCCCTCACAGTTAGCTAATCAGCCATCTGAGTTCCAAGTTAGTTGGGTTTTATGCAAATGGGAACATGACATAGATCACAAATTTTGTTCTGAGTTAGTCCTTTAATTAAGAAGACATTCCAGTGGTACTCAGGGCCGAGTCTCACTAGAATCTCTCTCTCTCTCTCTCTCTCTCTCTCTCTCTCTCTCTCTCTCTCATAGAACCTTAATACTTTTGCTTTGCTTTGGATAGAAGCTGTATTTCTTTGATCAAACCATGGTGGGCCCCTCAGTTCCTCGATCCCAAGAGTACAGTGCTTCTAGTTCAAACACTGGGATTTGAAGAATTCAGTGGACGCGCGCACACACACAGATTACTCCTCTGTCCCTAACTGAAACATCAGCTTAAATGTAAATGTGGCAGTCAGAGGTATTTTTCTCTGCTTGTCTGCTGGTGGGTTCTTGCTGCCAAAAATATAAATTCTATGTTGAGGAAATTTCACAGTGTGGTGGAAGCTCCAACAATTCACTGAAGCCAAATACTAAAAACGTGGATAACAGTTCGTTCTGAGCATCTCCCCCAGTGTGCTGGCAGGCTACTGTCATTCATTATTCACGTTGCTATGCATAGAGGTGACACTTCTCTAGATCCACAACGAGTGCATCTCAGCAAAGTTTAGCTCCCTACCCATTCATGCTCACATTTGTTTCTCTGTTGTGAAAATAGCAACTCATTAGTGGGGTATCCCCACAGGCGAGCCTCTCCTGCTCTCACAGTGATGGGATGACCCTCAGACAGGAGAACAGAACCTTGACTCTAAGAAGGATTCAAATCCAAACAATTCTAAACTACAAACCCACCCACACAAAAACATTTGTGAGCTACACAGCCGGCCTCTCTCCTTGCCCAGCTGTGTAGATTCAATTATAATAATTTTCTCAGTTGCATAACATTGCTATTTGTTTATTACTGCGTTATTAGTCAGTGAATGAACCTCCCTCTTTTTGACCCCTTAGCAGTGTTTATAAAATACTTAATTGCTTTGGTATCTTCTGTTTTGTGTGTAATTCCAGCTGGAAGGAGCCATGGGACAAAGTTCTCCCTAAATGTGTAACAGATTATTTCTAATGCAGTAAACTTTCTTCGAAAAGGTGTGTGTGTGTGTGTGTGTGTGTGTGTGTGTGTGTGTGTGTTTTAAGTTGAAAGTAAAGGTTTTTTGTTGTTGTTGTTGTTTTTGTTTTTGTTTTTTGTTTACTCTCCTTGTGACCCTAACCAGTGTGGTGGGAGCCACTGGCCTCTCCTCCTCGCCCTGCACAGGGGTCCTTACACTCTGCTTTCCTTGCCTCTCAAAGGAGGACCTACTGGGAGTCATGGCCAACAGCAATGAAGCAGTTGACATTGAGCTTGGGAATGTGGTCTTTGCAGAGAGGCCGCCTGCTTTCAGTCCTGTCTCCTTTTAGTTATTTTTGTGAGTTGGCAAAGTTTTTTGTCCCCTTTGAGTGTATTAGGTTTTCCATTTGTAAATCAGAGAATGTAATGACTGTACTCAATGACGCTCAGCATAACGTCTTTACAGAGACACAGGGTAGCTCTTCAGTGTTGTCAGGGTGTGAGCTATCTCACAGGGGAAGAGGGATCCTAGGGGAAAGAAACTAAAATGAAAACAGTTCAGATTAGAAATCAGGTAGGTACTTACTTGAATGTGTGCGTTGCTGTCTGGCATGTTACCGCAGACTTCATGGCTTATAGCCATGTCCTGTTCCTCCTAGACATTTTCTTAGGTAGGGGTCTGAGCATGGGTCACAGAGACCACTCAGGGCTCTCCAGAAGTAGTAGAGCATAGGTGGGATTTCTCACTGGAA
>JADRCD010237446.1:0-11343 GCA_019843815.1 Montemys delectorum | reverse complement strand
ACAATCACACACATACATACACACACAATCACACACATACATACACATACAATCACATACACACACACATACACATACAATCACATACACACACGCAACCACACACACATACACGTACAACCACACACATACACAACCATACACACACACACAACCGTACACACACACACACACACACACACACACACCAAATAAGCCAGTTGTGATAATATCAAACCCATACTCTTCCTCCCTCTGCTATGGAGCCTTAGGATTTCAGACGTGTGCCATCATGCCCAGTGCTAATTAATGATTTAAAAAATTAACAAGATGCTCAATCCTCTTCTTTCGAAGATGTACACTTTGGAATCATGCTTATTTACTCCTTTAATCTCAGCACTTGGGAGATAGACGCAAAGCAGATTTCTTTAAGTTCAAAGTCTACATAGCAAGTTCCGGGTCAATTGGGGTTACATAGTGAGACCTCCCCCTTCTTTTACACACACACCAAAACCACAATACCACCCCCCAAAAAAAGGAAAAAGCCAAACTAAGAGAAAACAGAAACAAACACCCTTACACACACACACACACACACACACACACACACACACACACACACAAATTTATAGTCACTTCCAGAAGTACATATATAATATTTGCTTTTATTTATATGTACAAATGATAGAGTCTATACTTTTTAATACCATAGTACATAGCTGCAAAAACAGTTGATATTAAATGATTTGAATACACAGGGGCAGCCTTTTGGCAGCCCAGGGAGCTGTGCTTTGAAACAGGAGTCAGGAATATGCGTGGCTATTAGAATTCTGCCATGCAGCCCTGGAAGGGTTGACCAGCCGTACCCTTCTTCTGAGTACGGACTCGTCCACAAGTCAGTGTCCTCTGAGGGCCTTTCTCTCTGACTTTGCATTCTCTCATCCTCTCTTTCAATGGGCTCCAGGCCATTTGGGGACAGAGGACACCGGAGAAGTCACTGACTCTGCAGGCGAGGGATAGGGCTCTGTCTAAGCCTCCTATGGCTCTGGTCACGCCGGATGTATAATGTGTGCCTCTCAGCATCTTGGCCCAGTGTCTCTGTCCTTCCTGATACAACCCTGGACAGGCATAGAATTCATCGTAGCCCATGGTCTCCAGCCTTCCACATCTCCTATGGAGTCTCTCCATTCCTGTTTGTCTTTGTAGCTTAACAGGGACTCCTGCCCCACCCACTCATCTTTCATCTCGACTGTAGTAGTGCTTGTAGAAACAAGAGAATAGAAATAAGATTTTTAGGTTGCAATTTTTTTTTTTTTTGCCAGAAGTCTACTATATATTTCCACCCTCAAGCTTTTTTTTTCTTTAAAGTATTTATTTTTAGTTGTGTGTCTGGGAGTGTTTTGCTTCCATGTGTGTCTGTGTACCTGGTTGCCTGCTGAGGTCAGAAGAAAGCACCAGCTCCTCCGGAACTGTAATTAAGAGGGATTATGAACCCTCACATGGGTGCTAGGAACCAAATCCGGGTCCGCTGTAGCAGCAGCAAGTGCTCTTCCTTGCAGAGCCATCTCTGAAGTCCCTCATCAGACTTTTAAATCCATCTCATGTTACTTTTGGTTTATGCTAAGATGTAGAGAAATAACTATATTGCTATTTTTCTAAATGGCCATTCATTTTTCTCTGCTATGATTAAGTCATTCATTTATGGGTACAATGACAACTTCTACTAGGAGCGTTTGGCCACTGAGTTTTGACAATGTCTTATTATTTTTTTCCTTTTTTTTTTTTTAAAGGTAGAATCTTGCTGTATAGCCACACTGACCTTGAATTACATAGACCAGGCTTGAAATTGCTGGGTGGCCCAGGCTAGCCTTGAACTTATTTTGTAGCCCAGACTGGTCTTGAACGCCTCCTGTCTCAGCCTCTTGAGTGCTTGGATGACAAGTGTGTGCCAATATGGCCAACTCTTTTTATACTCTAAAGCCTGAAAGTCAGTGGGCATCTCCAGGGAGGCAGGTGGAACACCATGACAGGATGGAATCCTGATGTCTGAGAGTGCTGGCAGGTGCCCCTCCTGGATGTCGCATGACCGAGTCTTTTGGCTGAACTCCATTTCCCCTGGTACTTTGTCCTGAGACCCTGGGGTCCCACAAAGCCTCGTGGCAGGAAGTGTGATCGGTTTGTCATGCCAACTCAGCGTCTCCCCAGACCTGACGATTAAGGTCACTTCAGGGAAGATGACTAAATTAGGCTGTCTTTTGTACCTTTGTGGAGTGGAGTGGCTTGTGGGACACTGTCCAGTGGTGTCTCTCCTGGCTGGTGGGGGCAGGAAGGCTGGGTAGAGACAGAAGACAGTGACTGGCCTGACGTTTTGCTGCAGTGGTGTCTGGGCACCTCTTGGCCCCCTTCCCTGCCTGCTGCCTCTGACGTACCAGTGTCCCTCGGGTGCCCTCAGACAAGGGCTCCTCAAGGTGGCTTCCTCACTGACAAGCACCTCCACCTTGCTTATTCAAGTCCTCTTGTGCTTTTCTACTGGCTCTTCTCTGTTGGGCATTTGATACCTGTGGAGGTCAGATCTGCACTGCACAGACTGTACTGTGTCACAGGAAAGTGACGACTTTTTTAATTCCTCAGGGACATTTTTGAATTCCCCACTGCCTTTGGGTGTACTTATTCACAGATGGATCTGTCTGTATTTTTTTTTTTTTTTTTTTTGTGAGAGGGTTTCACTATGTTGCACAGGCTAGCCTGAACTCACAATGTTACTCAGGCTGGCCTGGAATTTGCAGCAAGTCTCCTGCTTCAGCTTCCCAAGTGGTGATATAGTGGATGTGAATTACCATGCTCAGCTTTATATGTGTGTTTCAAAAACAAGAGTTCCTGCCTCTATGATGATCTAAAAATGAAGCAAGAAAATCCAGGACCTGCCCTCAGGATGAATGAATGCTTTTTTCTTTTTAAGGACGAATGAATGCTTTCCTTTTACAGTACTGGAGCTTGGGCCTAGGGTAGCTTTTTTGCTACTTAGGCCCTCCCTGTACTTCTAAACCACATTCTAACCTCTAACTAGGGGGTTCTGAGCAGTCATTCTATCTTTGATGCCTTCAGCTCTTTATTAGTGTGTGTATGTGTGTGTGTGTGTGTGTGTGTGTATGTGTGTGTGTGTACACTTCTGTCTTAATTATGGTTTCCCTTGCTGTGACCATGTGACACCATGACCCAGGTAACTCTTATAAGGACAACATTTAATTGGAGCTGGCTTACAGGTTCAGAGGTTCAGGCCATTATCATCAAGGTGGGAGGCATGGCAGCATCCAGGCAGACATGGTGCTGGAAGAGCTGAGAGTGCTACACCTTGGTCTGAAGGCCACTAAGAGAAGACTGGCTTTCAGGAAGTTGAAAGGGAAGGTCTCTCAAAGCTCACCCCCAGTATCCTCTTGTTTCTGCCTCTCTAGCTCTTAGATTTCAGGTGCTTGATGTCACATTTAGCTTTTTAATTGGTGGTGGGCATCAAACTCAGGCCCCTGTGCTTGTGTGACAAGGACTTTACCAAATGAGCCATCTCCCCAGTCAGTATTTTGTTGAGACATGGTTTTCTGTGTACCCCTGGCTGGCTTTCTGCTCCCAGGCTCCTAGGATCATAAGCATGCATCACTGCTCAGCTCAGTACTCCTCTTTTGAGCATTGCTGATATATTCAACTCCAAGCTCACTGTGTTAGGTGAATGTAGCATTGCAAAAGTTCACTGATGGCTGTATCTGATGTCACGTCCCCCCTCCTCCTTTTCTGTCTTTCATGTGTGTGGTATGCATGTGAATGCATGTATATTTTTGCATGCGTTTGAGCCTGCCCTTCTGTGCGTGTGCATGCATGTGTGTTTATAACTGATCCGAGGTTGATGCCTGGAATCATCTTCTATCTCTTTTCCCTATTATTTACTGAGGCAGAATCTGTCACTCAAATCCAGAACTTAACACTATGGCTACTGTAGCTAGCTAACTTGCTCTGGGGGGAATCCCATCTCTCTGTTCCTTTCCAGATCAGGAACAACAGACTAGCTGTCATAGCGTGCCATGGGGTTCTGGGGATTTGAACTTTGGTCCTTAGGCTTGTCCAGCAAGCCCTTTAGCTACTGAATCATCCTTTTAGTTTGCATTTAGAACCAAGAAAAGCCGCTCCTCCCCTACAGCAGATTCTGCTCTGACCCCATTGTCCCTGTGCCTCTGTGAAAGTTACATCGTGAGGCACAGTCTTTCCCAGTGCATCCTTCAGGTGAACTCACACCTTAGGTTAAGCTCGTTTTTTTCTTTTTTTTTTTTCTTCTGCGGTCAGTACACCCCATCAGCTCATGTCTCTCACTAGCAGACATCCAGCAGTGCCTCCCTGCATTCACAGACCTGTGCCAGACTGTTGGGATGACTCTGTGCCCAATTGTGACATTCTGGCTGCTGTTGGCAGGGCCTGTCTAGCCTGCCTCATCGCCCCATGCACCTGGACCAGAGGCTCAGCCAGGTGGTTGTTGGGGGGTGGGGGTGGAGGGACAGGGGCAGTCTGTCTGACCTTGTGTTATTCTTGGGCATCTACATAGACCAGACATTATTTAAGTCTCTGGAACTCATGCCCTGACTGTTCTGTAACTTTTTAAGGACGTGCTATTGAGGTTCTGTTTCCTCTGAATGGAAAGATTCCTTACTGGAGGGAGCCAGGAGGCTCACAAGATTTAGGGGGAGCTAATACTGGGGCAATGCTTCAAATTGTAAAATGCTTACCATATAGGTAAGCCTGAGATCCTCAGTTTAGGTCCCCAGCACCCACATAAAAGAGCCTGGGGGGTGGGGGGCTGTGGAGCACACCTGCAGCCCTAGTGCTGGAGAGGCAGAGCTAAGTAGGATCCTTAGCCAGCTTAGCTGAATTGGTAAGCTGTGGGTTCAGTGGGAGAGCCTGTCTCAGAAAAAACAGAGCAGACACTGATAGAGGAAGACACCTGACACCAGGATCTCTGGCTTCTGCACACACTCATACAAATGTGTACCAGCACACAGCATATGCACACACCTACACAAAAATGTGCCTATAGTACATCTCCACAACCTGCTCTCCTCCAAGGTTCAGGAAGCTAATGAAATTTTAGGATTCCCAAGGCCCCACCCCACCCCAGGGTTGTAGACACAGTAAATAATGGCTGTGGGGAGGGGATGTTATTCAGTGGAGGTGTCTGGGGCAGGCTCCAGGACAGGATGCAGGTACTTGTGTCCAGGAACACAGAATAGGACAAAGGCAGCGAACAGTAGCAACTGTAGGGGGAGGGTTTGCTGATTGAGGAAGAATAGACTTTCAAATAGGATTGGTTAGGAGAAGATGCAGTTGAGAGAGAGAGAGAGAGAGAGAGAGAGAGAGAGAGAGAGAGAGAGGGAGAGATTGATTTCAACAGCTCAGTTGCCCTGCTACATAAAGACTTAAGGCTTTTGTGTTAATTCAGCATGAACTTTTGGGCTCATTTACATAGTAGCAAGGCTCATTTGCATGCTGCCACATATAGTTGTATATACAACTTCATGCATCGCATGTCTCATTTGCATCATAAACTGCTCCCCCCCCCTTTGCTTTAATATCATAATGAACCGCAGGACACCTTCAGACACCATAGAGTACCTCTGCACCCCGTGAGTGGTTTGGTGAAATGGTGTCATGGCATTGGTTTGGCTAGTCTCTCTCAGCTGGGGGTTTCATCCTTCCTTTTCATTAGTTTCTTTCTCTCTATTTCTGTCTGTCTTTGGCAGGGTCCCCCATAGCTCAGGCTGCTCTTAAACCTTCTGAGTAGCCAAGACTAGCCTTGAACTCCTGATTTCTCTGCCCTGACCTCCCAGGCATGCCCAGTTTATACCATGCTGGGCATGGAACCCAGGGCCTGTTGCATGCTAGGCAAGATCTCTACCCACTGAGCCACATCCTCAACCACCCTATTTTTCCCATATGTTAGTTCTGTAAGGCTTTCTGGACCTCATCATTCTATACCCTGCCTTTCTGCCTTTGAGCTATCCAAGCGCCTGTACCGGATCTCCTTTAAGAAATGCTAACAAGCTCACTCGTTCACCAAACTGATCTGAGTGGAATCGTTCCCTTGGTCTGCTGTTGGTCCTATTGCCCGATGATGTTTTGCACTTCCCCAGGAAAAGTTACCAGGCACACACCGTGACTTTCGCAACACCATCTATGATCGCTGCCTCTTTTTTGTTTTACGCTCCTGCCGCAGGCGTGACTAGCCAGTTGAACTGACCTCTCTTGTAATGGGATCAGCAGCTGCCTTCCCTGGACACGCCCTCAGCTGCGCGGTGGAATGAAACAGAAACTTCAGAGGACATACGAAGTCCTCAGCGTTAGTGATAAGATCTTATTTCCAAACATCCTTACCGCGTTGCCTCAGAAATAATAGGTGGATTTCAAACTGTTTTCCCACTTGAGGTTGGAGTGGATGAATCTAATTTTCATGTTATTCATTTTATGCAAATGAGTCTAAAGAAAACCCATTGATCTCCAGGGGTCCTGTATGTTTTTCTTCCTGAATCTGTTCAAAAAACTCTTGTCCAAGGTTGTATTTATTTATTTTTTCACTGCAAGGGATGGGACCTTATGCTAGAGAAGTGGATTCTTTTTTCATTGAGTTACATTTGCTATCCTTCTTTTATTATTATTACTATTGTCATCATTATTATTATTGTTATTATTATTATGTGTGTTATGTGGTATGTGTGCGTGCATGTGTTCATGTGTGTGCATGTATGTTGTATGTCTGTGTGCACATGGGTGTTGCCAGAAGTCAATCTCAGGCATCATTTATAGTTTTTAAATAGATTTATTCATTTTATCTTATGTGTGTGTGTTTTGCTGGCATGTATGCACATGCGTCACATGAGTGAGCATGTCCTTAGTGTCTTTGGAGGTCATAAGAGGACATTAGATCTGGACTTACAGATGGGATGGTTGTGAACCATGTGTGGGTGCTGGCATTCGAACCCAGATCCTTTGCAAGAGCAGTTAAGTACTCTTAACCACCAAGCCACCTCCCCACCCCATCAGATATTCATTCTCTAGGCACCATCAAACATTATTCTTTTTTGAGACTGGGTCTTTCATTGGGACTTGTGGTTTCCTAAGTCATCTAGGCTGGCTGGCTAGTGAGCCCTGTGATCCCCCTCCTCCCCGCCTCTCCATTATAAGGTATATGTACTTAGTGCCGTTACACTTGGGTTTTTCATTGGATCCTGGAGATCAGACTTATATCCCTATGCTTATGTGGTAAGCACTTTACTGACTGAGCCACCTCCCTATGCCCACCCCTTGTCCTATTGAGCTAGGGTCTTGCTAAGTAGCTCAGACTGGCCCAAAACACTCTATAAAGTGAGGCCCCCAGACTGAGCCCTCACAATGGCGTTAGTTGCCCTTCCAAGTTCTGACACCCAGAGCTCATTCAGTCCTACCCCACTTCTTTGTGTGAAGACACAGAGATGGTATATATAAGCCCAGAAGAAAGTGCTCACCAGCTCCTGCTCCGCTGATCCCTTGATCGTGGACTTCCAACCTTTAGGACCATTAAGAGGTAAATTTCTGTTAGTCAAGCACTGGAAGTATGGTCTTTTGGGATGGGAGTCAAGGCTTGGACTGTTTGTGGAGACCTGGTACCCTCCAGAATCAAGCCTGGAGACTATGAATAATTATTTCCTACGGATACAATGATTCTTGACAAACCACTGTCTTGAGAGAGGCCTTTCAGTGATGATGACAGGATGTATTTGCCTGCTTTAAGAAAAGTGTCTAAGGCTCATTGTGTGAGACAGATAATTATCCAGTCAGAGATGTCTGGTGAAGGTAGCAGGACAGACGTGGGAAATCAAAACAAACTACATAGTTATTATTATTATTAATTATTGTTACCATTGTTATTGTTTTTTATTAGTTATTATCATCATCATCATCATTATTATTATTATTATTATTATTATTATTATTATTAATTTTTGACATGGGGTTTCATGTAGCCCAGGCTGGCCTTAAACTCCATAGATAGTTAGGGATGACCTTGAATTACTCATTCTCCTGCCTTTACTTCCCAAGTTCAGGGATTGTAGGTGTGCATCACGCTTGCTGTATGTGGTGCTGGGAACAGAACATAGGACTTAATGCAAGCAAGAACAGCACCCTGCCTATCTACCAATGGCATTCTATTCCTTGTCCCTATATAGAAATCTAAAATATTGTATTTTTCCCACCAAGTATGGTTGGTACATCCTCGTAATCTTAATACTTGGGAGGCTGAGGCAGGAGGATTGCTATGAGCTCCTAGCCAACCTGATGTCACCGTAAGGCCATGTCTTGGAGAAAGAGAAGGAAAGAAACAGAGAAAGGACCCAAACATGCACCCTTCCATACTCAATTTATGAACTTAAACAGATAAAAAGAGCTTTAAGGAAGAATGTTAAAAAGTAGCTGAACCCTTTGTCTAATTACTTCCAGAGAGAACAATCCACATCTTTTGCCTGAGGCCCGTGTCTTGGCTGGTGAGCAGCTGTGTTCCTCTGATATTGGTGTAGCGTTTCTTCAAGCAGGTGCATTTATCCAATTACCTGTGCTCCAATATCCTTGCCATTTCCGGGGGAGACAAAAACACTTAAAATCAAAACTGAGATAGAAGTGGAACCCAGGGGCATGGCTCAGCAGCAGAACATCTGCCTAGAATCTCCCAGTGAGGGGCTCATGGTATGGCTCAGTGGTAGAGACCCTGCCTAGAATCCCCCAGTAAGGAGTTTATGGTATGGCTCAGTGGTAGAGTACCTGCTTAGAGTATCCCAGTGAGGGACTGCTGACATGGCTCAGTGCTAGAGGCTTGCTTAGAATTCCCCCAGTAAGGGATGGAAGACTGGGTTGCTGGTAAAGCACCTGCCTAGCATCCACCAGTGAAAGGATAGATGTGTCCATCAACAGTAAGATACTTATCTAGCATGCCAAAGCCCTATATTTGTCCCTTTAGCTCTCAAAAGAGAGGAAAAAAATCAGTGTAGAAGACAAACAAGCTATTCTAGCTGACAGTCGGTTGTTAACACTTGCCCTTGAAGGTCTCCAGGCAAGGTTCTCACTTCCAAGGTCAGATGTGAGCAGCGTGGGTCACTCCATCTCTGGCCTTGTGGCAGCTTTGGTCTTGCCCATTAGCTCCCTGGAGCTATCAACCTCTTCAGTTGTTAAATTCATGCTAATTTCTCTGTAGCTTTAAAAATGAAATAGACCCATAGTACTGCATGTGGGCAGTTCCATAAGTGCACAATTGCAGTGAATTTATTGTTTAGCTATAACTATTATTTGTATTTTGGTTCATTTTTTCAAGAACACACACAGATATATCATATATATGTATACATATATGAGAATATATGCATATGACTAGGTAATTACGTTTTTATTGTTGTTACCCTGCTCTACATATGATTTTATGGCCTGGCATTATAAAAGGAATGCAGATATAGGCTAGGATAATAAAACACAAGATAAATAGGTACAAATAAAAGCTATGAGTGGAGCAGCCATGCTCCACGTCCCAGAGGTGGCAATAACCTTTTACTACTGGTGGTGTCTTTGGTGGCTGAACTCACTTCAAATGAAGCTGCCTATACATTCCTCATCTCTCCTGTGAAATGGGACTTGTTTACTCCTTCCTTCCTTCCCTCTTTCCTTCCTTCCTTCCTTCCTTCCTTCCTTCCTTCCTTCCTTCCTTCTTCCCTCCCTCTCCTTCCTTCCCTCCCTTCCTTCCTTCTTGTCTGCCTGTCTGTCATTCTTTCCCTTTCCCCATTTTCTACTAGGGTGTGAGCTGTGGGCCATGGGAATGCTGGTACTGCTGAGCTACACCCCAGCACCTTACTGGGGGATTCTAGGCAGGTATTCCGAGACTGAGTCATGTCCTTAGTCCCTCAGTGAGAAATTCTAGGCAAAGGATCCCTTTTCCTTTTCTTTTCTGTTTTTCTCCCCTTCTCTTCTAACTCCCCTTTTCTCTTTTCTTCTTCTCTTCCCCTCTTTCATGCCTCGTCTTTCTCTATGTGAAGCTAGCCATCTAACTCCTAATCCTCCTGCCTCTGCCTCCTGAGTGCTAGGATTTCACCTCTCCTAGCATCTCTAAAAACATTACAGTTTCTGGTGCTGGTGAGATCAAGGTTTTTCTGGGTTTCTTGGTTGTTGGCCTTTCTCGCTTTGTGAGTTATTTGCTCCTTCTCTGATGCTGGCTAATTACTCTTATCTATGCTTTAGCAGTGTCAGGAGGTTTATGTTTCTACACTGGCCATGTTTTTCCATTGTAATTTCTTTTGTTAAAACTCTGAATGTTCCTTAACCATGAAAGATAAGCTAAATATGATAGATTAACTCTGGGCTTTAAGGAATGTTTTGCTTTTTCAAAAAAAGATTTATTTGTGTGTGTGTGTGTGTGTGTGTGTGTGTGTGTGTGTGTGTATGTGTGTGTGTATGTGTATTAATATGAATGTAGTACCTGAGAAGGACACAGGGAGTGGCAGATCTCCAGGAGCTCAAGTGACAGGCATTTGTGAGCTATACAACTGAACCCCAGTCTTCTGCTGAGCCAGCTCTTCAGCTCTTATTCTGATCCTTGGAATGAGTCTCTTTCTCTTGTTCATGCTTTTCTGCATTGAGTAGATTCAAGGATACTTTTCTATTATTTAATAAGGAGAGAGTTACTCTCCCAGTAAGGTGCTGGGTGTGTTCCTTAGCAGTCTCTCATATCATTTTCTCTCATTTTATCTTTTAAAAAAAAGTGTGTGTGTGCACACATACACACATACACACGCACACACACACGTGCATGTGTCAATGGGAGTGTGGGCATGCGTATATCATAGCTCATGTTTAGAAATCAAAAGATGACCTTTAGGGTCCATCCTGGTCTTTATACCTCATTTGAGACAAGATTGCTTTGTTTATTATCATTGTCTATGTCAGGCTAACTGGCCACCAACTTCTGAGATTCTCCTGTCTCTGCCTTCCATCTGGTCACACAAGTGCTGAGGTTACAATGTATGACATTGTGTCTAATTTCATATAGGTGCTGTGGATTCAACCTCAGGTTCTCATGTTGGTTGTGGCTGACACTTTACTTGGTAGCCATCTCTCCAGCCCCTTTTCCTTCCATTTGAATGACATTTTGTGATGCATTTCAAAGGCAGGAAGTAAGATGTTTATAAAGAACAGAAATGGGAGAAATGACCAAAAATCCTGTGTTTGTGCCCAAGGCTGTATTATGACATGTTCAAGCAGGATGGGTAGCATATACCTGCCACTGTGTGGGTCCTTCTAGATACTTGCTCAGTGGCT
>JADRCD010237445.1:0-16501 GCA_019843815.1 Montemys delectorum | reverse complement strand
AGAGACAGAGACAGAGACAGAGACAGAGACAGAGACAGAGACAGAGAGAAGAAATGTCAGCCTAGAGCGTCAAAGAAAGGCCCAGGACAGGAACATGGTGAAGTCTGTACACTCCTCCTATTCCCAAACCTATATATTTCTGGATTCCTGAGGAATTTATTTTTTGCACAGTCTGAGTTTTTAAGAAATTAACTATAAATTTATTTTTAATAGATTAAAGGATTTAATAGGTCAGATATAATGAAAGTTGTCTAGATTTTAACATTTATGTCATTCTGACTATGATTTCTGTAATATGATCCAAAGTAAAAGAAGAGAAACCAGAAACATTCTGGGCATTCAGAGTTAATTTTCTTTAAGCTTCCTATTTCCTTTACTTGATAATTCCTCATAATTTGGACACATTTAATATAAATATTGATTGAGACAATTGAATATGAAGGATTACATTATATTGATTCACCTAAAACAAAGATATGGTATGACTCACCATACATATTTCATATATACTTTTTCAAAAAGCCATTTAATCACCGAGATAAAGGAAGATTCAAAAATAGCAGGGACTCTCAAGGATGCCTGATAGTGAGGGCGTTCTATGGTCGCCATGCATTTAGCTTGAAAAGCTAAAATTTGGGGTTTTGGAGGCAGTGCTTATTTGACAGTCTAGACAGCAACAAGCCCAATATGAGAAGAAATGTAATTTGGTCTTGGAATGTTATACAAAGAGTAGTGCAGATAAATGAAGGGTACAAACTGTAATTTACACAATTTTCTAAATCATCCTCACAGTTAGTCTCGTGGAACATTGCATTTAGCTTTGATTTTAGTCGACACTGGTGTTTTTATACTGCAAGTTGATTATTGATCCCTCAAATCCTAAACCTTTCCTCTATTTCATTTTCCCTGGTTTCTGTGTGGTTCAGAAGGATATCTTGTGAATGGCTATAGATCTCTTCCTGACAGAGCATTTCAACCCTTTCTCCAGTCTCTGCCACCATTTTCCCATACAACTCATTGTATGATGAACCTATATGCCCTGTACAAATATATTTCTTATTATTATTGATAGGAATCCAGTTCTCAAAGACATTGCAGGAGCGTTATATAAAAACTGGATAAATATTCCAGTCGTGCATGCTAAGAGATTGATAAATTAAAGGATTTGTATCTCTCAACAATACATGTTTACATTCTGTTTTAAAATAGTTTTATGGGCAGGCAAGATGGCTTAGCAGACAAGTTTACTTACTGCCAAGCCTGAATACCTGAATTCAATCCCTGGGATCTGTGTCATGAAGGAGAAAACCAATTCTCATATGTTATCACCTAACATCCTCATTTCATGCATGTATCCATCCATCCATATATATGCACACGTGCACACACAATAAATAAATATGTTTAAAATTAATATATTTAATAAAATTAATATGTCTATGAAAAACATCTACTTTGGAATTATTCATGTTAATCTTTTACTTCTATCTGGATATGGATGTGATAAAATACCACTAACTCCTTATCTGCCATGGCAATGTCTATTTAGCAACAGATAGAGTATCCGATTAGGTCTTCTAATCAGACAATAGAAGACATACTTTATGTCAAAAGCAGTAGTAAATTTGCCACTGGGTAATTATTTCTGAAAGTCAACTTTTGCTGGAATCTGGCCAGCAAAGTCTTTTTAAAATTTTTGTAAACCTGCTTGCCATTTCTTACATTTATTTATAAGTGACTTAGAAGATGTTGACTCCATCTTCTATGTTCTGGAAAGGATTTGTCAAATCTTCAGCAGAAAGGAACAAAAAGGGCGGGGCTGAGATGGGAGTAAAAGAGGAGCATGTGTGGTTGTCTCTGATGCCATGAACTTTCTAGGAATTGTTATAAGAATTGGTTGTATAAAGATCCGTATAATTTGATTTCAGTTTGGGTTATTTATACTTTGCTAATACACTTTGGTTCTGAGATTCTGCAAATTTATTAGAACCTGAAAATTAATTTGTATATATAAGCAAGCCAATCAGCTTTCGTGTCAAAGTGACCCAGAATGAATGGATATGAAGCAATTGACATAGGCCATATTTTTTCTTTTCAAAAATAATACTTTATAATTAAAATACCCATTTCCTTTTTAAAGGCTCCATTATTCATAAAAGTAAAGTGTACAATATAAATTTTTTACATATTTCTTCTTATAAAATATGAAGAAGAAAAGTTTCTCTGTGGTAAGATAATACAATACATTGAGTTCTTCTTTGGTACCAGCAATTAGTTTAATTCTATGCTAATATCTGCTTCTCTATACATTCTGAAGTTTAGTTTCTTCCACTTATAAAGAGGAATTGGAAGACTTATAAATATCAAATTGCAGTGTAGGACTCTCAAACTTCCAAGTGCATGCGCTAACATAAGATATCCTGTAGCCTGGATATGAATATATTGATGAGGTCATAAGTCAAGAATGATTGTTGAAAATTTAAAAACATATAGTCTTGTGCTTATGTAATTTAGGTTAAGCTAATCCTTGAAAAACAAGCACCAAAGTTAAGCTAATCCTTGAAAAACAAGCACCAAGACAGTTACTCAAATCCAGGCAAAAGATAGATATAGAAGGAAAGACAAAGAAAGAGAAATTCAAAGGATAGAACATTTATATCTGACCCCTAGCTGGTAAGGAACATAAGAAGAAAAAATGAAATTATTTCCAGAAGAGTCATTGAGTACATTACATGTGTCAGAAGACAGACATATTCAGAAATGTAGTAATAGCTACTGTGTATAGAGACAGTTGTCATTTCAGGTACCAACTGTGACAAGAAATGGAATACCTGACCCAGACAAGTTCATAGAAAAGAGATAGGACTCAAATCTCATTTGAAATATGTGAGGTGTTCAAAGTCCACTGGTTTCTGACAAGACTCAATTTAGGACTCAAATAATATCACAAGACAATCAATTACCTTCCCTCCTAGCAATTTCAGGCTTACATTTGTTTTCACTTTGTCTTAAAAGAAGAGAAATCCAGAAAAATTGTTTAATGCCACAGAAGGGCAACACAAAAGAACTGACTTTTATTGGCTATGTTTGCCTGGCTGAGGATACTTGGCCATGGAGCAGTTGCTGGATGCAGAGATAGAACACAGCTGGGTTAGCCTGAAGCTGGTATTCTGGCATGCAAATCAAGGAGTAGGAGATTAGCCAAAACAAAACTGGGCTCCTAAAGTCACAAGAAGAGAATGGCCTGTAGGTAAAAATAAAATGAAATAATAAACATATGCATAAGACAAAAGTTGGTTCTTAAAGATAAATGGATGTGTTGACAGTCGAATTGGGAAAATAAGAAAAGTTATAGCTGTGGTAACAATGTAAAACTGGACAGTTTTGGAAAATAGTTAACTTTAAATGCTGGGAAAATGTAGGAAAATCTAGAGATAGGTAGGGATGCTTCAGTAATTTTTGCAGTAGACTAAGTTATTTAATCTAATGGGATCACGAAAATCTGTTATTAATATAAATTCTAACAATATGTCTGCAATGAGATAAGATCATGGAGAAGGTCACATCTTTGGAACCTATCTACTATGATTTGAAAAAAAATAAGCTATCAAGTAATTTATTCATGTTCTCCCTGTGTATCTTGACATAGACTGTTAACCATGTTTGGAAAAAAAAAAAAACAGCCAGTTCTATGCATTTTGAAGATTCACCAAAGAATTCAAATAAAAAGAAAGCTGAGGCAAGAAGAGTAAGAGATCACTTAAGTGAGGTTGAAACAGAAGAGAAAGAGAAAGCCTTTTTTACTAAAGCAAAGGAGAGCATATAAATCTCCATTGGAAAGCAAAATAGAAGAGACAGATATGAATAGATGGGCTAAAATGAGAAGATCAAGGAAGGAGACGGGAGAGAGGAGTGAAGGATGATACAGCTAAGATTAAGGACCATTTGAGGACTAATATATAATCTAATACAAAAGAAGCTCCCTAAAATATATACATATATGAAAAATATCTAAATGAAATCACCAAATAATGGGGAAGACAGATCGCCAATTGGACATCTTGTGACCAAATGAAGCTTCCAATATAAGGAAGGGGTTACATCTGGTTGGGTTGTTTAACAGAGGGGTCACATGGGAAGCAACCCAGGCTGTCACCAAGACTATAGAGTGTTCTTCACAAACTGACAAAAAAGCCCCATTGCTGAAGACAACACCTACACAGTTCATTGAGCATAGAGAAGCTGCACCACAGAGCCTTCATTCTCACTTGCTAGTTATCTTTGGCGTAGAAAAGTACTCGACACACTACCAAAGTAGAGACATAAACAACCAACTCAGCCACAACTCCCCTTTTTTCTTAAAAAAAAAAAAAAAGGACTATTTTATTTATTTACATTTCAAATGTTATTTCCCTTCCCGATTTTCCCTCCTCAAACCCCCTATTCCACCTGTCCATCCTCCCACTATTTCTATGAGGGTGCTCCTCCACCCATCCACTCCTATATCACCACTCTAGCATTCCCATACGGTGGGACATCAAGCCTTCACAGGACCAAGGGCCTCCACTCTCATTGATGACAGATAAGGCCATCCTCTGCTACACATGCAGCTGGAGCCATGGGTCCCTTCATGTGTATTCTTTGGTTGGTGATTTAGTTCCTGGGAGCTCTGGGGATCTGGTTGGTTGATATTATTGTTCTTCCTATGAGTTGCAAACCCCTTCAACTCCTTCAGTCTTTCCCCTAACTCCTCCACTGAGGTCCTCATGCTCAGTCTGATGGTTGGCTGCAAGCATCTGCATCTGTATGGGTAAGGCTCCTGCAGAGCCTCTCAGGAGATAGCTATATCAGGCTCCTGTCAGCAAGCATTTCTTGGCATCAGCAATAGTGACTGGGTTTTGTGGCTGTATATGGGATGGATCCCCAGGTGGGGCAGTCTCTGAATGGGCTTTCCTTCTGTCTCTGCTCTACACCTTGTCTCCATATTTCCTCCTGTGAGTATTTTTTTCCTCCTGTGAGTGTTTTGTTCCCCCTTCTAAGAAGCACTGAAGCATCCACACTTTGGTCTTCTGAGATTTTCTGAGATCTTCGATTTCTTTCTTGAGAGACTTGAAGCAATTGTCATACATGTCTTTCACTTGTTTGGACAGCATTATCCCAACAAAAAAAGAGAACTTCAGACCAATCTCACGTATGAATATTGATGCAAAAATGCTCAATAAAATTCTTGCAAACAGAATCCAAGAATACATCAAAACCATCATTCATCACAATCAAGTAGGCCTCATCCCAGGGATGCAAGGTTGATTTAATACAGGAAAATCCATTAATGCAATCCACTATATAAACAAACTCAGAAAAAAATCACATGGTCATCTCCTTAGATGCAGAAAAATCATTTGACAAAATACAACTGGGTTAAAATTTTTTAGAAGGGTAGGTGGCCCCATCCCTCAAACAGGAGCCTTGCCTAACCTCTGGATAAGATCTTTACAGGTTCTCTCTCCTCTTTGTTGGGTATTTCAGCTAATGTCATCCCTGCAGGGCTCTGGGAACCTCAGGCTTTCCTGGTGTCTGGGACTTTCTGTTGGTTACCTCCAGTTCCCCATCCCCAGTGCTATACACCTCTGCTCAATTTCCTGACCCTCTGTACATCTCCCCTGTCTCCTCCCACACCTGATCCTGCCCCCTTTTTCCCTCCCTCTCCTCTCTCCATCCCAGTTGCCTCCCTTCCTCCCTTCCTCTCTTCCTCCTTCCCTCCCTCTACCTCCTGTGATCATTTTGTTCCTCCTTCTAAGTAGTGCTGAAGCATCCACACTTTGGTCTTCCTTCTTCTTGAACTTCATATGGTTTGTGAGTTGTATCATGAGTATTCTGAGCATTTTTTTTTTCTAATATCCACTTGTCAGTGAGTACATACCATGTGTGTTCTTCGGTGACTGGGTTACCTTACTCAGGATGATATTATCTAGTTCCATCCATTTGCCTGAGAATTTCATGAATTCATTGTTTTTAATAGCTGAGTAGTACTTCATTGTGTAGATATACCATGTTTTCTGTATTCATTCCTCTGTTAAGGGACATCTGGGTTGTTTCCAATTTCTGGCTATTATAAATAAGGCTGCTATAAACATAGTGGAGCATGTGTCCTTGTCACATGTTGGAGCAACTTCTGAATACATGCCCAGGAGTGGTATAGCTGGGTCTTCAGGTAACACTATGTCCAATTTCTGAGCAACCCCCAGGCTGATTTCCAGAGTGGTTGTACCAGTTTGCAATCCCACCAGCAATGGAGAAGTTTTCTGCTTTCTCCACAACCTTGCCAGCATCTGCTGCCACCTGAGATTTTGATCTTAGCCTTGTGGTGTGAGGCTCTGCCACAAACCCTTTGATCTACACTGCTGTCCTGCCGGCAAGCTATGCTAGTGCAATGATGGCAGAAAGCTTAGGTAGTAATAAGCCAATATCTGATTTGATTTAAGGCCCATGAGATGGAACTCATACCCCACACTAGCTGTATGACCAAAACTTAAAACTAGATAGCCTGGGGTCTAGGGTAAAACCAAATACTACTGGTCTGAAGAACAAAACAAAACAAGT
Source organism: Montemys delectorum (assembly GCA_019843815.1). Taxonomy (NCBI): domain Eukaryota; kingdom Metazoa; phylum Chordata; class Mammalia; order Rodentia; family Muridae; genus Montemys; species Montemys delectorum. Next base: position 9,901 of record JADRCD010237445.1, on the reverse strand, counting down.
AAACAAACCAAGATGCCACACCCACTTGTCTACTCCAGTAAAGTTTATGTGTAAGGCTTGAAGGCCTGATGACGGACCTGAGGCATACAGCTTCAAAGGGAGCTTGCCTCCTGGGTATTCAGTCACTGGCATCTCCTAACCTAGATGTGTTCCAAATTAGTCTTTCCAATAGTCAACATGCTTTCTTATTCAGGCATAAAGGTGCCCCAAGAAATGATTCGTAAATAGCTAAAACTAAGATTAAACATTGTTCCCTAGAGAGCACAGCATTCCTATATATCCTAATTTAATACCAAGCAGTTGTTAGCTTGGGATGTCTCACAAGGAAGCTGCCTTATCAGACAGGGTGTCCCCAGAGTTAGCAATAGAGGTCAGGCACTATTGCTAACTGTAAACATAGTTAGAATTCTCAGAGCAGTCCCACAGAAGACAGACTTGTTTTACATACCATAGAGTAATTGAAGGGCTTCCCTCACTTAAGGGCATTATCAGAAACTGCTAGAATGGGACTTCCTGGTGCTTGCCTCCGACAAAACCAGAGAATTAGCTTGGGGCTGCCAAGATAGCCCAGCGTGGAAGGGCACCACTGCTCTTCTACTTCGAACCTGGTTGTCTGATCTTACTGACCTTGATGTAGCCGTCACTTGCCTATGTGACTTCTGTCTTGCTGTCTGATCTTACTGGCCTTGATGTGACCATCATCTGCCTACATGACTTTTGTCATCCGCCCTGTTTTCTGTGTATTATATAAGCCTAAATTTTACCTTGTGCAAATACATTCAGATTCAGCACTTCCCTGTGTCTTCTCTGTTTATCATCTTCCAAAATTTTTTGCCCACCTGACCAGAACTCTACTCATCCCACGGAACAAGGGATTCATGCAGCAAACCAGTCTGAGACACCAAAATAGCTAAAATGACTCCTAATGATATTCATAGATCAATGGCTTGCTCAGCTTTCTCCTGCAATATATAAGAACAAATACAGAGACCAACAGATAGACATTGTATAGACAGTGAGAGACCTTGAAACATTCAGCATAAAGAGGATGTCTTCATCAAATCCTTCTCAGCAACCAAAGAATCCTGTGATATAGGAGCAAAAAAGAGTTTGTAAGCCAGAGGGTATGAAAGACACCAAGAAAACATGGCTTTCTAAATCAACTGGATCAACACATACAAACTCAGAGACTGAGGCAGCATGCACAGAGTCTGCATGGGTTGGCACCAGATAGGATCTGAGAGCTGAAACATCCGCACACACCCCATCCTTAATCTAGAAACAATCTCCAGTTGACAACCACTTGCAAATCAAAATTCAGTTTTCTCCAAAGGAGTCTCACTAGAGAAAGAAACTAATCTTAAGGGTAGGCTGCATACCCAGCAGTAGACGGTCAACAGAAAATAAACTCAGTGGCATCTTTGGATGTTCCTTGTCTCATCGTATCATGTCAGAGCTTTTCTTTAAAATTTTATCTTATTTTTAATATATATTTCTTTCATTTTATTCTATCAGTCCTTTGCATATTCCAGTTATTCCAGTTGAATGTTTTTATGAAATTCCTGACCTTGTGAATGAGTTGAATCTCTTTATCTATGTTTCAAGGGCCTTTTCTTGGGCCCTTTCTTCCTTTTTTTTTTCTCCTATTCAAATGATTTAGTGTTTTATCTTGTTATGTTTTACTTTATTTTATTATTATTCCTTAGAAGACTATTATTATTCCTTAGAAGGTGTAGAGGGAGGGAAAATTGTAATCTAGATATATTATATAAGAAGAAAGGTTATTTTCAGTAAAGGAAAAAGATAACTTAAGTGCCTTGAAGAATTAACTTGGTTTATTTAAGCAAAGACGGGGTGATAAGGACACTGGAAGAAAGTATAAAGGCTCAATAGTTAGAATGTGTAACCTGGGGTTTAAGGGTACAGAAGTATTGCAGATCACTTTTCTGCTGAAAACACAGGAGGTGGCAGAGCCTTGAGATGGAAGACAGGAAGACAGATAAATTGGGTCAGTATGTGGTTTGAATAAAAATACTCCCTGTAGCTCTATAGGGAATGGCACCATTACGAAGTGTGGCTTTGTTGGAACAAGTGTATTTGAGGGCTAAAATGCTCAAGCCAGGCCTAGTGTAATGTTCTCTTTCTGCTGCCTATGAATGACCTAGAACTCTCAGTTCCTTCTCCAGTACCATGTCTGCCTGCATGCCTCCGTGTTTCTGACCATGAAGGCTAAATGACCCTGAACCGTAAGCCAGCCCCAATGAACTGCTTTCCTTCATAAGAGTTGCTGTGGTCATGGTGCCTCTCTCTTCACAGCAACGAAGCCCTAACTGAGACAGTGTTGGATTTCGCACCCACTTGGCTGGAGGTAGTTGGTTTCGAGTAAAGATTTCTTTAGCAATGTGGAGAAGCATCATCTCACTGGGTCCAAGATGAAGTAACAGTATATTGTTTGTGCTGCTATACCAAAACACTCCAGATTGCACAACTTATTGATAAAAGAGATTTACTTCTGGTAGTAAAAGAGAATGGAAAATTTATGACTGACCAAGAGGGCCACTGGCTTAGTACTGGATAAGGACTGTGTCTCTTCCAAGATGGAGCCCTGAGCACTGTGTCCTCACATAGAGATGGAAAACCAAAGGCTGGATGCTGCATGAAGTTCTTTCCCTATTAAGGCTTCAGTTGCATAAGAGAGAAAGGGCTGGTCACAACTCAGTCACTTCTAAAGCAACCCTCACTCCTTTCTTAACACATTATATTAAATATTAAGTTTCAGCATGGATTTGGGAGAGGACATAGTATGTAAGCCATAGAAAAGAGAAAATACTAAAAGTCTTCCTAATAGACTTTATAAACCTTGTGTTCTTTAAGAAAAATTTCTTACAGGAAGTACCATTTGGAAAAGAGAGAGTTGGACTTTCCACTTACTGATTGGGTAGATTTTGAGCCAAGGAAAATTTGGAGATGGGATCCCCCCCAAAAAAATTATGATGGCGTGGGAAAAATCTCATCATAATAAGGTACTTGGGCATTTGAATTTTGCTAAAACTATTTAATTTAGAGATTATGCTACATCTCTACTCCCATTATAGTTTCTTGAAATATCCTAGATGTCAAGAATTTATCTTCTCTTAGGACATACATTTGAACAATGTCAAGCAGCAAAGAAGCAGTTCTACTTTTCTGAACATTAGCTCACTCTGTATAAGTTAAGAGAATGAAGGTCCCTTCATTGAAACACGTTTCATTCTATAAAAAGAAACTCTTAAGCATGAGTCCTTCACCTTTTGTGTCCAAACAGAATCCATTCAAGGGAAGGGTAGTCTGCGGCCTTCATAGTGTAGGTACAACATAAGTCAATCAACATTGAATGTGGACTTTCTTTGTGAAATTTTTTATCAAATAGAAAAGAATTTATAGACACAATGCAAGGGAGCTCTTGCTGCCAAGTGTTTAAATCCTTTATTCTATTTGCAGCGTTCATTATACTAAAGTTTTATTCAATAAATTTTATATGAACATTTTTTTTCTGAGTTTTCAAAAGGTTTACTGAATGGAGTCTTTCTAATGGCCACTTTATCATCTAACTAAGGCGTAGATAAAGCCTTGTGGAGAACAAAATGGCAAAGTCAAGGCTGCTGTGTTCACATAAGCACTGTCAAGCAAATGAAGTCTTAGGATTTGCAGCCAAGCTTTCATCTCCACCACTGCCTTTTATGCTTCTGTTTTGACTCCTGCAATTTCTATTACGATGCCCACCTTCATTGTTTTGGGTAATCTGTTATGAAAGAGGGGAGAAAGATCATTATGGTAAGTATATTTTTTTGATCTTCAAACTATTAATTTCATCCCATAAGTGTTGATTAAACATCTTATATGTACAAATAAGTATATGGCTTGAAATTATGCAAAGAAAGGAACGACAGTTTCTTTTTCTGCTTTTGGAGATTAAAAATGACCAAACACTGTTAGATAAAATACATAATGACTGTACAGTGTGGTGTTTTGGGAGTTTAAGGTGCTGTGTATACGTAGTGATACACGTATGTACCAGGACCTTGTCACAGGACTCAGAAATGTGTTCCTGAAAAAAGTAAAAAATAAGATGCCTCAGGGCCCAGAAGGAAGAGTGGGAGGCTTCACTAATGAAGGAGAATATTTCTTTGCACATAAATCTGGAGGTAAAGGTTTACCTTCAGCATACTGGTTGAAGGCATGGAAGGACACTATGTGCTAGAGGTCTTTCATTTCACAATGGTGCAAGTTTCTCCTAAGAAGAAGAGATTAGTGCCAGGCAGTGGTGGTGCACGCCTTTAGTCTCAGCACTTGGGAGGCAGAGGCAGACGGATTTCTGAGTTCAAGGCCAGCCTGGTCTACAGAGTGAGTTCCAGGACAGCCAGGGCTATATGGAGAAACTCTGTCTCGGAAAAAAAAAAAAAAAAAAAAAAAAGAAGAAGAAGAAGAAGAAGAAGAAGAAGAAGAAGAAGAAGAAGAAGAAGAAGAAGAAGAAGAAGAGACTAGTAGAGAGATTTAAGCAATTTAAGCAGAACCACATCACATGTCAATTTTTAACATTTTTTGTTTCCATTATGAAAAATCAAATGGCTAAAATAATAATGGAAGGGGAGATCCATTAACCGGGCCTGGCTCTGCCTCAGCACTATATAGAGGCAGCATAGGCTTGGAGGATTGAGTCTTGAAGAGTGATGGAAAGAAATGAATTCACTGGAAAAAATCCCATTAAAAGGGAGAAGTGACAAATTCTGCAGTGATCAGTAGATGGGGAATGTTAAACAAATTAGAGTTAACATTTAGCTTCCAATTTACATAGTTTTGATGAGCTCCCCTCGTGTCCCCCCCCCCCAAAAAAAGCTCTTCTAAGAGGAGGACAACAAATTTGGTTTTTTAAAAGGCTGAGGTTATGAAACTGGTAGAATATCTAAGAGCAGGTCTAATCTCTTCTAGTCACAAAGAAGCATATAGCTTTCTTAAAATAGCTGTAAGGACTCCATGTCTATAGTGTCAAATAGTTTTCGAACTTCCATTGCTCATCCTAAGTTGATTCTTCTTGACGAGTGCAAGCCAGCAGTTCAAACTTTCTCATCATTCTTGAAACGTTCAATGCATACTTTGATAGGGAGTTTAATGACAGCATAAGCATGGTTTCAGTTGGCATGATTCCAGTTACCAAGATTATGGAGTCAAAAATATACTCCCGCATGCCTTTCACACATCAGCTGTCTCACAAGCACCACTAAAACAGAACAGAACACAACAGACCTCTGTCACCCTTCTAACAATAGCAGAGAGCCATAGAGAAATATCACGTTCAGAATTTCAGTGTCCAAGTCTTACTTCTTGAGAATTTCATTAAGGGAGACAGACGACTATTAGGAGAGAGTACACACACACACACACACACACACACACACAAATCCATACGTGTGTGTGTGTGTGTGTATGTGTGTGTGTAATGGGTGTATATATATATGTGTACACCTACGCATATGCCTATATGCATGTATGTGTACACTATTTGTGGTCTTCATTCTTTTTGGTTACCTCCACAAAGCTTTAATCATAATAGGCTCCATTGACTGTATTGCCATTATGGAACTAGTAAATAAAGATCCCATCACCGTTTAAAGGCTAGTTTTCTTCAGTCCTTGGGGTCCAGCAGGTCTCTCCATACCTTGCTTTAGTCTACTTTTCCTGTTAGGTCTTTTTATTACTAAGCGTCTGACAATACACAGTTTTAAACACTAAAGTTGATTCATCATTTTATACCATTGTTGCTCTAGTTATGTGAAGAGCCTGGCCCAGCTGGAGGTCAATCTGTATCCTCCGCCATGCACACAGAGGTCTGCTATCGCCAGTGTTGACCCTGGTTTATATAGCTGTTGAATAACCCTCCTGGTGGACTCATCAGCAAGCAGATAGTGAAACAGGAACAGACCAAATCATCTCAGTCATAAAATCAGACAATCACTCTCACGAAAAGGATTCGACTCAAATCCCAGAACAAAGGCTGTACCACTGACCAATTCAATTGAAGGCTATGCTTTGTAGGTCTTGAATTTTTTTATAAAATGTATCCATTCCATAGTTTAAAAAGAAAGAACATTTGAGAATCTTATATGTTCACTAGACAGATTTATTTAGATTAAAGCAACCATAAGTGAAAAGCACAGCTCATGGCAAATGCCATTGAATTTGACACATTTCTGGGTTTCATCGGACTCTTTTATCCTATTGCAGTGCTGTATCAACCTGATATTCAAAAATGCAACAGAGAAACGGAGTATCGCAATCAGATAAGGTGTTAAGATGTTTTTTAACAAAGCAATCGAGCCACATCAGCTGAAGGGAGACAGCTGTGGATGCTTACATGCTTAATAAATTACCCTCCCTCCCTACTATTTATACTATCTCTCTGTCATCAGTTCCATTGTGTCTGTTATTTGCACCTGGTATGAGGTTTTATGTAGCAATCACATATCATTTACATGGAGTCAAGAGCCATTGCATTGTAATCACTTCTAGAAGTTGCAGTCCTTTGAACTTAAGAAAGAAAATGCCTGGGTACACAGTTAAATAGATGATACTACATTTAGAACTATTAACTAGAAGATATGCACAACTTCAAAATCTTTTCTGATTTGGAGTACTTTGATTGATGATACTTAATTAACCCTACTTATTACTGTAGCTAACCATGATTTAGGATGCTTCTGATCAGACTGAAAACTGTCAATCACAATTTACTTTTCTTCATTGTGATCTTAATTTTTTTTTTCAGGAAAGGCAAATATATCTGCTCTGTTTTCATGATTTATTGGGTACAGTGGTTTAAATTTGAAATGTATCACATAGGTTCATGTGGTAGAACTTTTGGGTTCTAGCTGTTGTCAGTGATTGGAGCAATGAGATTTTTATGACATAAGTGCTAGCTAGTAGATAAAGGACTCTTGAGGTAAGCCTTGAAGGCTATTGCTCAGGCCTGCTTCCAATATCATTCTTCCAGATCCATCAGTGTGTGAACAAACCATACCATAGATTCTACTGCCACAGATGGAGCTGCCCCAGCTTCCATGCTTTCCTCGTTATGGTGGATTGAGACCCTGAAATCACCAACCAAAATGAATACCACTTTCTCTATGTGGTGAACGTTCTATTGGATCAGTGAGAAAAGTAAAAGTATAAAAAGCGTTTGCTTGTTTTGTTGGTCAAAAGCAGCAAGGTTTTTTGGAAAGATGGTAACTTGTAATGCAACCACAGATAAGTTTGTTCTCCTGAGTTTTTATTTGCGTTTGGTTAATGGTTATTAGCAATGTAGAACTGTTTCCCCAAAATTCCAGAATCTGTCCCTACACTTAAATTGTACACAATGATCAAACAAAAATAGAGGGAGAAAAACCATAATTGAAATTACCCAACTGATAACACAGAAGAATTTCAAATCAACCACTGGCACCTCATGGGAACACACTTGCACAGAGCAAAGGATTGACTTCATCAGAGTCTTAGAGCAAGAACTCAGGTAGTCTGAAGATGTCACTCTCAGACATGAATGCTCAAATTCCATGTGTTTATAGCCAGCCTTGCCCAGTTGCATATATCTATGACAAATGGAAGTAAGGGCACATGTGGATATGAGAGATTTCCTCAATGAAATGAATTTCTTTCAGGCTGCTGCTGTTAGCATCAGAGCATCCAAAGCCTGTGGTGATGCATGGGCGGGTCCACAGACCTGTTGCCAGGGCAACAGCCACCTTCTTCCCAGAATCCATTGGGCTTACCTCCCCCCTTTACCTGCAGTCACTACGTCAGAACCCATATATATACAGAGAACATTCCTCCATCTCTCTGCCCCCTCTCTCCCTCTCAATTAAACCGCTTACACATGGAACTGTTTGGGCCTAGTGCAGTATGTTCTGACCTGCAGTGGCTGGTTCTGGACCAAACAGGTAGATGTAAGGCAGTTTTCAAATCTGACAGATAGTATACTGACTTTATTTTCCTAATGACATGATGTTAGCTTTTCCAGTTGAAAAAAGAAGACTCAGCCGGGCAGTGGTGGTGCATGCCTTTAATCCCAGCACTTGGGAGGCAGAGGCAGGTGGATTTCTGAGTTCGCCAGTGCTACACAGAGAAACCCTATCTAGAAAAAAAAGAACAACAAAAAAACAAAAAAGGAAAAAAGAAAAAAGAAGACTCGCACTTGATAACCAGGAAGACTGGTAGAGAGCAATTTTGTCAAGACCAAAAAACAAGTTGATTTAAGATATTTTTGATTCATTATTATCTTTCAATATTTATCATTTTAAAATACCTTATATCTCTCTACCTATTTGAAGAAAGCAATAGGAGACTTAGGATGAACTATTGGGGACCTTACACATTGGTAGCATAACAATTTAAATTTCACATTGGTACATCAGTTACATCTGTGCTGTGCAGGTTGATCTACGCTCAGTACCATGTGTGGCCTACATAAATAAGTCTAGGTTTGTAGTAGTGGCACCAGTTCCTCCAGTCTGCCCTACTATTGTTACTATTTTAAAATGGAAAGTAGCACATTCCGGGAAACTCTTGTTCCCTGACAAGTAGTCACGGTTGTTACCTTACCTCCCTAGCCTGTCTTTTTATCAGCTGTGGTGGCTTGAATGAAAATGGCCCCTATAGTCTCATAGGCAGTGGCACTATATTATGAGGTGTAGCCTTGTTAGAATGGGTGTGACCTTGTTGGAGGAAGTGGGTGACTTGGGGTGGGCCTTGAGGTTTCAGATGCCCAAGCCAGACCCAGCATGTCACAATCTCTTCCTGCTGCCTTACAATCTAGATGTAGAACTCTCAGCTACCTTTCCAGCACCATATCTGCCTGTGTGCTCCCATGCTTTCCACAGTAATGATAATGAACTGAACATCCGAACTGCAAGTCAGGCCCAATCAAATGCTTTCTTTTATAAGAGTTGCCCTGGTCATGGTGGCTTTTCACACCAATAAAAACCCTAAGACATTAGCTTCCTGTACTTTCCTTATATACCAACATTTATGTATCAGAAATCTATCCCAGTTGGGCTTTCCCTAGCCACTAGTCCTGTCCTAGAGCAAACACTTGTGAACTTTGTCTCTTAATGAGTCCTATTGCCTTGGGCAGTGATCTGTTCATTTAACAACTAACTTCACTGGGACACATAAACATACAACATAAAATACCCTACAAAGTATAAATACTATTAGTATCATGACAAACAGTGCTGACTGATTTAGAAGCTTCTTATTAATATGAAAGTTTTTAAAAATAAAACTACATACTAATCAACCCCCTAAAAGCCTGGGTTTCTTATGTATGCTTTTTTTCCCTTTAGAAACCTTTAAGATCAAGAGGCTGGCAGATAAACACAAAGAGTAGAAGATACATGCAAATACCCATCATGTTCCTGCATCCCGAATCATTGTAGGTTAGTTTCTATTCCCTTCACTACAAATGACAGGACAAAAATGTACCCAAATATCTTCTTTCTTCAGTTCAAGATCATAGCTTATTCTCTGCCTCACAAAGGAAAACGGGAAATTATTTAGGTTCTTTACTCATATACTGACCACTCTGATCACCAGTAAAGGAGAACATTACTATCATTAATAATTTGCCATGTACACTTTGATAAAACTTTACTTCCCATTATTCCCCAGTCTTCCCATGTCTTACCTGAGTAATCTCAATGACCCAAAAGATGAAGACTATCTGGTCTCTGTGTATCATGTTGCCACACTGTCTTCTCCTTTACTCTTTTCTGGTACTCATATCTCAACTGGGAAAATGACTGCCAAGAGTACCATGGCCTCTACTGTAGAAGGCATGATCATACCCACAACTGTGAGTTCTACTCTTTCC
>JADRCD010237444.1:0-26621 GCA_019843815.1 Montemys delectorum | reverse complement strand
AAAAAAAATAAATTAAATTTTTGAAAGGATCTTTTCAAGAGGAGGAGTTAGTAACCAAGAAATCAAACAGAAACTAATTTCTTCTTTTGCCTCTTATTTCCTTAATTCTTGATAAAGCTATAGGCAGACACTATTGCTATCCCACTAATGTAAACAAAATAAAAGCCTAGTGCCATTATTAATGTTAAAACCCTACTGTTTGAATCTAGCACCATTTTTGGGTTTTTGGTTTTGGTTTTGGTTTTTTCTACTACATGGTCTTACTAAAGTCTTGGAAATAAAACTGGTAAAGAAGTTACCTCCTTCTCTGGTTACTATAGTTTCTGACCTCAAGTAAGTTGTGCTATGGAGAGAAAAAAATTAGAAGAAAAGGAACTCAGTTATATCATCAGTGGCCTGGTGGCTCTCAGAGTGTGGCAAAGATCCAGATATCAGTTACTATTCTTAGAGAGCTGCTTTGGGCCCAGCTGTCTCCTAACACTGAAGAATCCCTCAGGCATCCACCACTCACAGCCTCACTTCTGGTACCAATCCAATGTACAGAAAAATCCACTTTTTCAAGGTAAGCATCTCCATTCTATTAGGCCCAGGTCTACTTCATGGGAAAACTCAACTTTGCCCAGTTTTCTCTGGACCAGAAATGTCCTTCCCACCCCCAAAATAACTAGCCACTCCCTAGTTCATAGCTGAGTCATGTTCTAGTTCCTCTATCTCTCTGCCTCTCAAATAACAGGAAGCACTTGTTAACCACCTAAAATTGTTCTCCTGTTACCTCCCACACTTGGCTTGAACAGATTCCATACTTTGAAGAGATATCAGAGAACACCAACACTTCTCTTCAGAGTCCTCCCTGGGAGATAGTGAAGGCTATATCTATTTATATTTCCTTATACAACTTGAAGGCAAATTAATGAACTAATAGACCTATTCCCATGTGTTCTACATTAGGCAGCATCCCATACTAAGTAACAGGACATTTGCAAATATCTTATTATTGTAGGCAATTTGGATTTATACAAAAGCATAATGTATTTTTATTAAAAAATATATTTAAGGTGAAGGCTCAGGAAAAGTCTCAGGGGATAAGCACGCTTGCTATAAAAATGGGAGGACCCAAGTTCATATTCCTAGAACTCACATCAATCTGGCCATCGTAGTGCCTCTGCAACCTCAGCACACCTGAGGGGAGATGAGAGACTGAGATACAAGAGTCACCAGGAGCTCATGGGTCACCTAGCCTGGCATGTATAGCACAAACAAGAAGAAATCTTGTACACACAAGGTAGAAAGTGAAAACTAACATTTGAGGTTGCCCTCTGACCTCCATATTCATATCTAGCATGCATATCTATACTTATACCCGTATGCTCTATTATATATCATCTATCCATCCATCTAATCTATCTATCTATCTATCTGTCTGTCTGTCTGTCTGTCTGTCTGTCTATCTATCTATCTATCTATCAATCATCATTTCATCCATTTGTTGGTCCATGAATCAAGTAACATATTGAACCTTTATTTCTACTCAGCACATGGATCTAAGACTTACAGATAACAACAGAAGAAATATAACCAATTAGATTTCCAAGTTACTTTAAAAATCATTCTGGTAATCTGCTGGGTCATGAAAAATAGTTAATTCCTGTTGCTTGCACTATTATTTCTTTCTAATTGAACTGTTTGTCTTTCTCTTTACATGGTATCCTTAAAACCATGCTCAGAAAGCTAACTGGGGTAGGAGTTGGCCTGAAGAGTTGTGAAGCATGAAAGCCTGTGGCATTACAGGCTAAGGATGATGATCAATTCCCTCCCCTGTGTATCCTTTGCCAAACTGTTCTCACTTCAAATTTTAAACTCGTGTGAAATTCAAAGAACATTGAGTCTAGTGTCATTTACACTTGGGCCATCATAAAAAAGTCAGATTTCTCAAAAAGAATATTGGCTGTTTTCCAGGCTGCCAGAAAGCTTTTTATGGAATCTTTTATACCATTCTCCTTTAAGCCGAAATGAAAAACTAAACTTAGCCAAGGGTAAATGCTCTTCTGAAGACGTGAATTACTGTGACCAGAGATAGTGTTCAAGAAAACCTTAAGTTTCCCACCATGGGGCGGGGGGGGGGGGGAGAAATGCAGAGCCCACCTACCTCACTTAGCACAGGAGGACACTAAGTAACTTGTAAGTTAATTAAGAACGTTTTCTTTTTAGAGTATCTTGGTAAATTGATCATTCTTACAGAAATCTTTTGTGTGTATTCTGCCCCTAACAGAGTAAGGTGAATGTGCTACCCACCCCAAGGCAGGCTAAGGTCTTCTCCAAAACAAACATATAAATAAAAGATACTTGGAATACAGCTTAGCAGGAATTTAAGTTGTCCAAAGTTGATCATGAAATACTTCAAATACAGAATGACATAAAAATATCCACCAAATATCAGTCAGCTGGCCTGGTGTTAATATTTGATCACCCTTTTTCAGTTTTTCGTTAAAATATAGGTTATTTTAGAGACAGTGTTGAGCACTCACTGCCTTACCTCTTGATACAGAGAAAAATACTGTCAGCGTCTCTATAAGTTTTGAAATGAAGGCTTCATTATTCAGACGTGATGAAGTCAACAGATCTGAAGAAAACTATCATTGAAAAGATTGTTCTTGGGCTGGAGAGGTGGCTTAGCAGATAAGAGCACTGACTGCTCTTCCAAAGGTCCTGAGTTCAAATCCCAGCAACCACATGGTGGCTCACAACCATCCATAATGAGATCTGATGCCCTCTTCTGGGATGTCTGAAGACAGCTACAGTGTATTTACATATAAATAAATAAATCTTTAAAAAAAAACAAAAAACAAAAAACAAAACAAAACAAAAAGATCGTTCTTTATGCTTATGAATACCAAGACCAGGGAAGAATGCCATAGGTGGTGGGAGGACTGAGTCACATCAAAGAGGAAAGGGGGAAGCTTTAGACTCCATGGAGAGTGTACCCTTTCCTGAACCCTGCCTCCCTTTTCCACAGTAATACCAGGAAGCCAAAGATCATAACTGCCCCTCCTTAGTCATCCTGATCATCTGATCTGCTGCAAAGATAACATTTCACAGATCTGCTACACAGATAACATTTTACACTTTTTTAGATAAAATATTCCTCTTTCTTTTGGAGGCCCACTTTCTTCTGAAAGAAAATGGAGGAGTGGATCTGAAGAAAGGTTGAGGTGGAGGAAGGGACCGGGAAGGGGTAGAAGAAGGAGAAACTGTAATACAGGATATAATGTATGAAAGAAGAATAAATTTGGGTTTTTTTTTTTTTTTTTATTGGTTGGTTGTTTGGTTGGATCGGGGGGTGTTGTTTTTTTGGTTTTTGGTTTTTGGTTTTTTGTTTTGTTTTGTTTGTTTGTTTGGTTGGTTGGTTGGTTGTTTTTGTTGTTGTTGTTGTTGTTGTTGTTGTTGTTTTTGATTTTTTTCGAGACAGGGTTTCTCTATGTAGCCCTGACTGTCCTGGAACTCACTCTCCAGGCTGGTCTCGAACTCAGAAATCCGCCTGCCTCTGCCTCCCAAGTGCTGGGATTAAAGGCATGCGCCACCACTGCTCGGCTAAGAAGAATAAATTTTAAAAATGCTTTTTTCATGGTTCACATCAGTTTCATCAAATACATTTTCTATACCTATTAAAAATATTAGACTTTTTCTCTAACATTCAATTTTATTTGACAGAATTTTCTAATATATAGCAATTTTTTAATTTTGGGAAAATCAAAGTTGATAATGATTTATTATTTATTTATACTGTAAGGCACATATTTTATTGCTATACTAGTAAGATTTTCTTAAAATTTTTCAATCTTTTCTTATGGCCTTGTCTGGCTTTGCTAACAATTTCCACTAGCCATATAAGATTGGTGATGGGCATTCTTTTCCTCACTGTGGTGGTGTCTTGGGTAGTTTATGTAAAATTGGATTTTCCTATTTCCTTAAAGAGGGACAATACAATATTTTGGTGGAAAGTTTTTAAACTATCAATATTATTTGTTAGTAACTACCAAACTATCTGGTGTCTTATCTATCTGAGACAGTTTTCCTAATTCTGTTTCTATAAAACTTTCTGTGCTGTCTGATTTTTTTTAAAAAAAGATCTGTTATCAAAAAAGAAAAAGCATTCTTAGAGTTGTTTCATTATTAAAGTTGTTTCACTATTATTAAAGTTTATCATATCTGTAGTATTTAAAATAGACTCCCTCCCTGTGCCTGTGTGTGTATGAGTCTCTGTGTGTGACTGTGTGTTTGTGCATGTATGTGTATGTGTGAGAGAGAAAGAGACTTGTGTGTATATTAGTGTCTGTGTATGTGAGTGTGTGTGAGTATATGTTTTACTGTGTGTTAGTATGAGTGTATCTGGGGGTGTTAGTGTGTATGAGTACGTGTATGTGAGTGTGTGCGGTTAGATTTGTGTATATGAATGTGTATGAGTCTGGGTGTGCATGAGTGTGTGCATATGAGTGTGTGTGTGTGTGTGTGTGTGTGTGTGTGCGTGTGTTTTACTGTGGGTGTGGGGGTTATGCATGTTAGTGTGTATAAGTGTGTGTGTATGTGAGGGTGTGTGAGTATATTTGTGTATATGAGTGTATGCAAGTGTGTGATGGGTGTAAGTGGTGTGTGCGTGTGTCTCCTGTGCAGCAAGCACACATTTGATTTCTATACTATTACTCTTCCCACAGAGTGAGTTTCTGGTTTTGTAAGTTCTCTCTATTCTCTGATTTACTTTATTGCTGCTCTTACTTCTTCACATTGTTTTCTGTTTACTCTCTCAAGACTAACTTAAATGTTGCAATATATTTTAAAGCTATTCTATTAGTTTTCTGTTATTTATTCCTAAAATGAAAATTTACCAACAGTGATGATTTTATTTTTGCTCTTAACTTAGAAGAAATCTACTCACTCCTTTGAAATTAGTTGAATTAGAGTAGCTAAGTCATAATGAATTATCAGACATTCATGATTAAGATAAACTTTGTATGATAATAAAATTTTCAATGTTAGTAATTCAATTATCTTCAATAAACATTCAAATATAGATGTCTTGAAGAATTATCATAAATGATAGAATTATGAGGGTATTAAATTTTTATTTATCTTCATTTTGTGGGTATAGGTATTTGGCCTTCATGTACATCTGTATAGCACTTGTGTGCATGGTTCCTGCAAAGCCCAGAAGAAGGGATCAGATCTGCTGGAGCTGGAGTTACAGATGGTTGTGAGCCAGCATATGAGCGCTGGAAATTGAG
This sequence comes from Montemys delectorum, assembly GCA_019843815.1. Taxonomy (NCBI): domain Eukaryota; kingdom Metazoa; phylum Chordata; class Mammalia; order Rodentia; family Muridae; genus Montemys; species Montemys delectorum. Next base: position 21,345 of record JADRCD010237444.1, on the reverse strand, counting down.
CCCAAGTCCTCTGCAGGAACAGCTGGTGCCCTTAACTGATGAATACTTTCTCCAGTCCCTGGAACTGTGAGGTTTTAAAGACCCTATACTAAACCCAAAATATTACCAAAAAAAAAAAACTATTCTTCCCCATTTTAGCCAAAAAGGAGAGAAAACTTTAACCTCACAAATATAGAATGAAAACTTTATATACATTAGGATTAGATTTTATCAATACAGATGCTTCTTGACTCACATCTGGAAAACTTGATTTCAACATTGAAAATTAAAAATTTATTTAGGGGGTAGGGAAAATCTAGGAGGAAAAGAGGAACATAATTAGATATATTTCATAAATATATCTTCAACTTAAAAAAAATCATCACACTTAAATTAACAAACATAAGAGCTTAGCCTGACCTGCCTTGAACATACTGGAATACTTACAAATGGCCTGTGATTGGTCAAAATCATCTAACCAAAGCCTGTTTAATGACAATGTGGTAAAAAGCTAATGCAATTTTTGAATACTTATATCCAGAAAAGCAGTGCCAATTCATAAGAGTCAGCCATCTGCATCCACAGATCCAGTCAACCATGAGTCAAAAATATTTTCTAATACTAAAACTGTACAAAGCTGTTCTTGTCATGTTTCCCAAACAACATAGTAAAACTATTATCATAAGTAACCTAGAGATGGCTTATGCAGTAGTATACAGGAGGACATATATAAGCTAGATGCACACACTATACCATCTTATAGAAAGTGTTTGAGCATTCATGGCTTTTGGTATCCTTGCTGGTATGATATAGCCAAAAATCAATTGCCAAATGATTCCTAGAAGCAAATGTTGTAAAGTGTCTGCTGTCTTCTTCCCTATCCTGATGGCTTCTGTGGCTGTGACTTGATTTTGTTGCTCATAGTGCTAACCAACAAAAGAGCAAAATGTGAAATTAGAATTACAGTTTCTAATAAAAGCATATTTATTGCTTTTATATCATTGTGAATTATAAAATTCATAAATCAAACTACTCCAATTCAAGGACTTTTTATCAAGTCCTAGTGTCTCCTGAGTGTTTCATCTTCCCCAAACTTCTCTATTAACAGTTTCTCATTTCACCAATTGTACCATTAATGATTAGTTGTCTCTCTGCTGTGACCAAATACCTGACAAAATGGAAGAAGGGCTCATTCAGCTTAGAGTTTGAAGGAATGGTCCACTGTGGTGGTTTAAATGAGACTGGCCCCCATAGGCTCATAGATTTGAATACTTGGTCATTATGAGGCTCCAGTGTTTGAAAGGGTTAGGAGGTATGGCCTTGTTGGAGAAAATATGTCACTGAGCATGGGCTTTGAGATTTTCAAAAAGACTATGCCAAGTCATGAGTCTCTGTCTTCCTGCTGCTTGTGGATCCAGATATAGAAATCTCACTTATTCTCTAGCACCATGTCTGCCTGCATACCACCACGCTTCCTGCCATGATAGTAGACTAAGGCTGTATGTGGGTTTAGGTTATTCAAAACCTACTTTAATAAGAGTTCTTAAATGCTTTAATCTCCCTTCTAGCTGACCACCCACCAGAGGTAGCTGAAAGGAAAGGTTAATAGGGCAAAGGAGAGATATTGGACCTGTTTAGAAATAGTTCTTTTGGATGATTCCTATCTTCATTGTCAGGAAATCAAAAGTTCAGTTCCTACAAATCAGCAGTGGTAGCTTAATCCATTCTCAAACATCATTCACTAATCAGCAATGGCAGTGCATTCTAGAAATAAGCCAGAGGATCTGACAATTGGCACTAGTCCTAGGAAGTAGCAAGGAGCTGTTGGAATATCACAGGAAGTTCTTTGGTGCATGTCTCTCTAGAAAGTCAAGACAAATGATCAGTGAAGAATGCAAGGTGAACCAATACCACAGCATTGCCTGTCAGTGTCAGCAAAGCCCAACAAAGGCCATCAAAGATTAGCAAGGCAAACCACTGTTTCAACAATTCAGCCACTGTCTGTTGGGCTATATTTATAACTGTTCCAAACTTCATGTATCCACTCAAGCATCCACTCCAGCAACATATCACATGCCCTTTTGCAGGCATCTTCCATAAAAACATCATGTGTCTTTTCTCACCAAATCATCCACTCATGTGTCTGCTTCAGTAAAACATCCTCTCACAACACAGTTTCCAGAAAAATATCACATGACATAAGTGAGTCTCCAACGAAATCAGAAATTTTCACTTCATAAGCCTCTGAACCAGTAAGCCAGCCCCAGCCAAATGCCTTCTTTTGTAAGCTTTGCCAAGGTCAGGGTGTCTCTTTACCGCAATACAACATTGACTCGGGTATCCACTATGGTAACAGCTAATCTTGAGGTGGCATGAATCTTGAGGCAGCTTGCTGTATCACATCCACAGTAAGGAGTCAGAGATCAAGTCTAGTGCTTGTCTGGCTTGCTAGTAATTAAGTCAGTATAGGACCACAGCCCATGAAATAATAACACCAATGTTTTAGGTGTTCTCATCCCAAATAACACAATCCACTCCTCATAGACATATGGGGTTGTCTTTTACATGAGGTTGTCTTTTACATGATTCCTTATCAAGCTGACACTTGATAGCAATAAGCACATCAGTGTTTTTTATCATATTGCTTTTGAGTTTTACTTTTTCTGACAAGGAGTGGAATGAGGAAGCATTGCTTTGTGATTTTTCTGTTTCAACAATTCAGTTCATCTACTAGTTTCTTATTAGATGCTTAATTCATGAATTTTACATCTTTTTGTTCCACCGTCTGCTATAATAATTAAAGCTAAAGGTTATATATGTACATATATATGTAACAGCATAACTTTTTATATTGTATTTTCTTATATAACCCAAAAATCATTTTCTAGTTGTAACGTTTTCTTTGACCCATGTATGATTTAAAGGAGTGCTAATATTTTGTTTTTGTTTTGATTTTCCTTATGAGTGTATGTGTGTTGAGGAAAAGGAGTTAATTATCTTACAGCTAATTTCTAAGTGACTTAGTAATTCCATTCTTGACAAAGAAAGTTTTACACTAATTTGCAATCTTTATTGACTTGGTGGGTTTTTTTGACCATTATGAATTCCCACCTAGTCAATGAGGGGTACTAATTTCTGTTTCTCCATGGTGTGTGTGTGTGTGTGTGTGTGTGTGTGTGTGTGTGTCTTCCTACTCAATTAAATTTTATCATCTAAAGGAATAATTCTGCTAAAAGTATTTTAGTGTCTAATTAAATTTATCTACACATATCTTTATTTTACCCTCACATTTGAATGGTAATCTTCTAGTCATATAATTCTAAATTAGCAATTACTTTCCTCTAATACTTTTGAAGTTGTTTTTTAAAACTTTTCTAATTTTTTTCTTTGAAGATATTTTGTCTTTTTCTCTCTGTGTGCTTTAAAAATGTTTTATCTTAAAGATCCACAGTTTTCATGATCAGATCTTTAGCAATGAAATTTAATTCCTTTTTCTGAGACAGCTTGAGATTTCTCAATTTGAGGGTTTATAGCTTTCACAAATTATGGTCTTTTTTCTGGGTGTTACTTCATTGGAAATGCACTGGTCTCTATTTTCTGTACATTTCTTCCTGGAGTGTATATAAAATGAAGGAAAATGAATTTGAAAGGAGAGATGAGGTTGGAAGAAGAAAGAGGAAAAAGAGATAAAGGGAGTGAGAAGAAAAAGGGAGGGAGAACAGAGACCTTCGCATTTACCCTCTGTTATTTGATGGACCAGTTTGGCATTCATATACAGATTTCTTGGTAACCATATCTGGAAATCTTCTGGAGCAAACACATTGCTCTCTCTGTCTTCAAATTCTGGTTTACACACATCATTGCTCAGAATAACATCTGGGATTAATTTTCCTACTTTGGGAAAAAGTTTAAAAACTTTTGACACTTTTGTACAAGCACAGCCATCCATTTTTAAATGACATGTGTTGTGATTTATTTCTGGAGAAAATGAAAATTGAACTTTTAAAACTGTAAAAGTCCATAAAAATGTTCAATAGTGAAGTACAAAATCCATCGTGAACCTACATAACTTCCATTCCAAATGACTATTCAACCACATAGTAGTTAAGTAGTCTATACACTAAGATGTATAGACTTCAGGTCTGGTGTGTGACTTCAGTTTTGGTTGGTTTGGTTTGGTTTTATTTCCCAATTTTTATAATGATGTTTACAGATTTTTTAAAAAAATCTTTTATTATTTTAAGAAATTTAAACCACATAATGTAGTCATGGTCCTCAGAATTTTAGAAAACAAGCCTGTTACTAGAAACACAGAAGTTGAATTGGTGTGAGACAGAAGAGTCAGGCCTCTGGAGCAGTATCATGACAGTGCTCTTCCATGAGTTCTCATCTCAGGCAGAGGCATAGCACAGCCAAGCTCAAACAAAAGAAGATAAAAGTCCTGTGTACCTCTCTTGCAGCTACAGAACGTCTGAAAATTCCAAACCCATTCTAACCATGCAAGATAGTCTATGGTCAGGAATAGAGACTAAACAAACACTGGGGCTTGGAGAATTTCTGAAGATTCACTGCTTTGCTTTCCTGTCAGGTGCTAGTGTCCCTAAAACCTATGTAGAGAAAGCTGTAATGTGCTAGGGACTGGGTGAGGTGACAGCTCAGAAGAAAATCCCTGCCATTGTAGAACTCTCACACTACTCATGGGGAGAAAGACAATTACATGAGCATGCAGGTAAATACACATATGTCGAACATACTAGAAGTACCATAAAGAAAATTTGGGGGCTGGTGAGATAGCTCAGCGGGTAACCAACTGCTCTTCCAAAGGTCCTAAGTTAAAAATCCCAGCAACCACATGGCGGCTCACATCCAACCATAATGAGATCTGATGCCCTCTTCTGGTGCATCTGAAGACAGCCACAGTGTACTTATTTATAATAATAAATAAATCTTTGAAAGAAAATTAAGAAAGAAAGAAAATTTTAATCAGGAAAGGAGACCAGGGGACATGTCAGGGGGGTTATAATTTACATAAAGAGGTCCGGGAAAAAAAAAGAAAACTAGCTGAGAGGTGAATTTTGAGAGAATGAAAGATAAGGGAGCCAGACACAATTGGATTGATGAGAGGATGAATCTGAAAATAGTGCCTAAAACACACATTGTAAACTCTTGCTATTAGTTAGGCTGTTTATAAAACTTTGGAGAAAAAACAGGTTGGAGGATCTAGGGACCAGAAAACAGGAAGCTCCTTTGGGCTTCTGAATGCCACTGTAAATAATTTGGATTTTTACTGAATGAGATATGGAGCAGGAGCTGATGAAAATTGTTTTTTAGCAGGAGTGACACAAATATTTCAAACAAAAGAAATGTCAAAAACTAGAGGTGGCTGACACTGAGAGAAGACTTCATAATTGGGGGAAATGATGACATGTTTTTATATCAATGGCAGAAATCAGCAGAGAAGGGGAAATAGAAGCAAGAAATGCATAGAAAGGAAAAGATGGAGTGTGGATAGGAGGGGCTGTTCTTAGGCAGGATCCTAGAAAGTTCACCTGTGGTACCAGGGGGATTGTCAGGTAGTGAGCTCACTGCAGTGAACTGTGAGAGCAGGAGGAGGCTTTCTTCTGCTTTCATTTCCCCACCCACAACCCCAACAAATCAGATGCAAGGTCACCTCAATATTACCTATGTGTTGGTTGCTGATATAGGGAAATAGAAAGGGCTTTATATAGAATTTCATCGCTAATAAGTGGCAGGCCTTGGCTATGATCCTTGTTCATCTCTGCTACTGTGTTTCTTGAAATACAATGGTAAGAACCTTACCACTTATATTCCTCTCATCATAGAAAGAGAACCTGGACTAGTACTTTTCTGTGAGGAGGGGGAAACTTTCAACCCTTGTTATTATGGTAGACACTGCATGTGCATTGGCTGTTCCCTGATGTCATTCATCTCACATTCAATTGCTCATTGTTGGGTAGATTATAATGCATGGTACACACTCTCTTTTCAGGAGATTTGTGCTCACCAAGCTTCGAGTCATCCCAAAAGGATCATTTTCTGGATTTGGGGACCTGGAGAAAATGTAGGTATCTGATGCCATTGTGTGAATGTCTCAGGTGGACTACAGAAGGTGATCTTGGATCATGTGTAGCACAATGTTCTCTATAGGTGTCCATCCTTATCCAGAGTCCCTGATCATGAAATTCAAGAAAGCATAGATTGAACATATTTGGGAAAAAATGTTCTGGTGTGTGTGTGTGTGTGTGTGTGTGTGTGTGTGTGTGTGTGTGCAATACTTATTGTCATTCCATAACTAATACAATATTACAGCTATTTATATAACTTTTAGATATTACAATTAAGCTAGAGTTTATTTATGGGACAGATTGCATGAATATATGGAAACATTATGCATGTTATATTTTTTAAAAAATCCTACAGTACTGGTATGTAAGACCTTAACAACATGTCCTAGAACACCTTTTCCATGGGAAAGACTGCATTTAGAAGTCATCTGATGTACCAAACATCTTTTATATGTCTTCCTATTTCTTTTCTCCATCATGCTTCCTATGAAACGATATTTAGGAGCAATTGCTAATTCCATTAGAACATAAATGGTCACAATAAGCATTTAGTCACACTTTTGGATAGAAAGAGTTGCTCTCCAGAGCCTTTTGAGTAGATATTTCATAAACTCAATCCTTTACTTCCTTTCTCTTTTTTCTGCTTACAGCCTTTTTTCTCTCAAAGACGTGTTCCTACTAGTTCTGGTTGGCATTGAATCAAGAGCAAGGCTGATCATTTGTATTCCCAGCACTCTTTAGACCTCTGGTTCCCACATCATGCATGCAAGCAACGGCCACTGATATGCAAACATTTAGACGTACTAAGAACATTTTCAGGACTGCCAGAGAAGGCTCCATTGCAATAACTAACACTACCTTTTTCTCGATGTAATTTAACTTACAGTTGGTTCCAAATGGGATTTTCTCAAAGTGGAGTCCAGCAGTAAACCCAGAGTGATACCTTTCACACCTCAAGTAATATGCCCTTTCTTTGAAGGCCTCTGGCCCATTCTCCAAGGGTTTTGGAAGGCAGATATGTTCTTCATAGTAGCATAAATAGGGTTCAGAAGTTCCATATCAGTAAGTACACTCATCGATGTAGTGAGCGTTCAGAAAGGGGAATAGTTGTATTGTGATTTGGTGAAAGCCACCCTCCAGCTTATATGCTTCTTCTGGAAGCTGTTGGAATTTTCCACTTAATTTTTTCACCTACCTTTAAGAATACTTCTTGATGATATCTGAGGAAGAGAGAATGCAATCTATTATCAAAAAGGGCACAAAATGCTATGTTTCCATAGTTAACTGCCTACTTACATGATAGTAGTCAGAGTTCTGGTGGATTGCTCGTTTTCATATTAACTGACTATATAACTTTGAAATATCCTTTAAGACCTTTGCTTTCTCATCTGTGTTTTAATAAAGGAGTTTTGAAGGAGAGCATCACTGTCTTTTTTAAATTGTCTCAATTTAAAATGTTCTATCTTTCAGTGTTGACCACAAGGGCAGGCATTCACCTGAACAGAGCATATCATGAAAGCCATAGAGTTGGAGGGATTTGGGATTGGTGCTCTTTGGTAGATTATCCAATGCCCTGACAATGATGTGGCATATGCTAGATGACTATAAAATAATCCTGGGTATCCCCAAAACCCTTCTACTTTCATACAGACATAAATAATGGCTACCACAAACAATGGACCTTATAAAACTTAATCAAGCAAGTATGGCTGGCCTCTTACAGGGCACTCAGAATCAGACAGATCATCCTATAGTTAAAAAGCTGGCCAAAGGAAACTGACATAGCAATAACACAAGTGCAAAGGCAAGTGACTGCCCTTAGTCTCCGGGCTCTCCCTCCTTCCATCACCTATCCCCCTTATCTCCAGGATCACCCTCTTTCCATCATCTCACACTCTGTTCTGGCCATGCCTAAGCTCTCATCTTCTTTCTAGACCCATTCCTTTCACTAAAGTAAGTACCTGGCTTCATCTTCCATGCCTCCTTCTCCACAAATCTCTTTAATTCACTAATATGACCAAATTCACTTCTATCCTTATTAAAAGGAGGAAAAGGAAATATCTTCTCTTGAATACCCTCCTCACCATGCACTGTCCTCTTCTTCCATCAGGAGCACCATGATAGACCAGCATCCCCTGGAATCCTGCCTTGCTCCCTTTCAGTCTCCCTTTCACCTATACCTACTTGCTATTTGTTTACAAATTCTTCAAAGGTATATAATTATTCTGTCAAAGGTCTCAAGTAACAACTATAATTGCCAGATCAAATGACTTAGGGGAGAATAGGGAAAAACTGATGGGTGCAGCAGGCTTCAGTGAGTCTCTGTCACATGGTTAAGTCCTCAGTGGATGTTAACTACAATGATAATAGCTGTGATGAGGATGCTAGTAAGAAACTCCTGCTAGGATAACTCCTACCATCTTTCAAGTCTCAGTTCACTTCCGGAAACCTTCCCCAACCACATGAGCCACACTGACTTTGGTGACTTTGCTCTTCCATGTGAGAGGGCTAATTTTCTTTGAAGACTTTGTTTACCCAACTATCAGCAACAATGAATCCCTACTACCCCACTCACTCTGTCAGCTCTGAGGCACAAGCTTCTGTTTTATTTTGTGGCTCTTTTCTCTCTCACATTAAGTACCTGTGGGTTTGGGAAACATTTCCAGCTCTAAAAATGGGTTCATAATTGAGGTGGCAGGCAGTTTGAACATCATGTTCTCTTATCTTCCGTGGCTGCTGGAGAAGTGGTTCTGCAACTGGGGCAAGTCATTATAAATTTTGAGACTTTTATGGATTAAGCAATGAAAAGATCAACTCTTTCTTCAGGAATACAACTCCACAAAGAACTGAAGCCAGGAGAGTTGTCACCATCTATCCACCAGATATGGAGATAAAAACAGAACTAATGTAATGGAAGGGAAGACTCAGAGAGAGCTCAACCACTAAGGACACTAGCATCAGAATAAAGCTGCTCCTAAAGCCATTCTTCCTCAAGCCATTCATTTTGACCACCAAGTTAAATGAACCATTAAATTCTCTTCTTATCCTTAAACCTGTTGAGAATTTATTTTCTTCTGCATCCCAGAATGGAAAAGTCTAGCAAATGCTCTTGTCACTGATTTTTCACATAACTTATGTATTTTTTAAAATCGTGAACTGTATTTTAATTGTGACTATGTAATTACCTATGTCACAATAGATTTTCAGGCCTATTTGCTTATTGAATCCTTCTCTATTGACCATAATCATTTACATTATTGAGTATATTGTGTTCATATTTAGAAGTCTTTTCTTGCCACCTTATACTGATTATGTTTTTCACTCACTTTTATGTCTGTGCTTATTATATTTTTATTGTATGTATCTAACTCTCTGCAACATAAATTCAGTGCTGCATAAAAAGATCATTGTGCTTAATTTGTATTCTGATAATATAATTAAAAATTAAATTTTGTATTAGAGAGATGGCTTAGTGGTTCAGAGCACTGGCTCCTCTGTAAGAGGACCCCAGTTCAATTTCAACACCTACATGGGAGCTCAAAACTGTCTGCAACTCTAGTTCAGAGGGAATTTGATACCCTCTCACCAATGCACTTAAAAATACAGTTAAACAAGTTATTTTTTAAAAGAATGTCATATAAGTAAATTTAAAGTTGCACAGTGACAGTCACTACAGAGAGTAGTAGTTTGAGAGTTTGTTAATAGAGAATGTTTATAATAGCAGTTTTCCTTACTGAAAAGGTTAAGGGAGGCTTTTCTGAGGCAAGATTCTGGGGAAATAACATTGGTGTGGAAATCTGAAACAGAAGGAGTGACCACCTAAATGAATGTACTAGACTAGAAAGTATGTTCCAGCCAGAAGAAATAACATGTACTAAAGTCTCATGGCAAGCTTTCTGACGCTGAATGGATGTACTAAAAAAGGGATGGCAGAGCCAAGTAGAACATGCAAAGTGTTTACCTCTTCAAAGCAGGACTGTCTCCTGTGTTAGGGGACTACCTCGCTGTGTAAAGAGACTGGTAAAGCGAAAGTTTAGGATGGGACAAAGGAAGGTGTATGTGTGCATAAGAGCAAGTATGAGAGGTGACACAGTCAGATATTAATTCATAAACTTGTTCTTGCTGTTGTGTTATGGTGGATAGCACAAAGCACACCAGTGGACAGGGACAGAATGGGAGAAAATGTAAAGAGCTATGGTTTTCATCCTCCTTCTCTGTCCCATAGTCAGTAGGCTTCACCATTAGAGCCATTCTGCACATTAGGAAACAGTTTTACAGAGATTCAGTTTTCTGCCCAAGGTAACACAGTGAATTATCACTAGAAAAGGATACTCCCAAATACAATATGGTTCATGCTCATGGACTTAACTAGATTGTGCAGTCTGAGGTCACACATCTTTATTTCCTTCACTCCTTGTATCTGCCCCCATGCTATATGAGCATCTAACCATCCATCAGCTATAAAAGTTTTAGTGATATCATCTTAAACATCTCATCTCTACATCTGGACCATTGATGGGTTTGGATCCTCATCTCTTCCTCTTCTTAAAATTACAAAAGTTCTATGCCTTTTCCCATCCAAAGAGAAAGGAAAATTAGTTTCCAACCTAACCCTTGCAGATGAGTCTTGCTAGTCCATTAATCCAGCTCTTCATTTTATTCATTTTATTTTTATTTACTTACTTTACATCTCACCCACTGCTCCCCCCAATCACCTCCTCCCACAATCTTTCCCTCCATCTCCCTTTCCCCTCTTCTGAGAGGGTTTTCACCCCTGTGGTATGCCCTAACCCTGACACATCAAGTCTCTGTGGGACTAGGCACATCCTCTTCCACTGAGGCCAGGCAAGGAAGCCAAGCTAGAGGAAGAAATCCCAAGGACAGGAAACAGCTTTTGGGATAACCCTATTTGAATATGCTTGGCCCAAGGACTGGCACTATTTGGAGTTGTGGCATTGTTGGAAGAAGTGTATCACTGTGGGTGTGGGCTTTAAGCTCATCCTAGATGCCTAGAAGACAGTCTTCTCTTGACTGCCTTCAGATCAAGATGTTGAACTCTCAGCTCTTTCTCCAATTCAGTGCCTGTCTGGGTGCTACCATACTTCCTGCCTTGATGATAATGAACTGAACCTCTTAACCTGCAAGCCAGCTCCAATTAAATATTGTCCCCTATAAAAGTTGCCTTGGTCATAGCTTTTCTTCACAGCAATAAAACCCTAATTAAGACACCCCTGCTCCATTTACTCAGGACCCAAATGAAGACAAAGCTGCATATCTGTTACACACATGGAGGGAGGCCTAGGTCCAGCCAGGGTATGCTCTTTGGTTGGTGGTTCAGTCTCTGAAAGCCCTAAGCATCCAAGTTAGTTGACTCTGCTGATCTTCCTGTAGAGTTTCTATCCCCTTTGGGGCTCTCAGTCCTTCCCTCTGCTCTTCTATAAAAGTCTCCAAGCTTCGTCCACTGTTTGGTTGTGGGTGTCTACATCTGTCTATGTCAGCTGCTGAGTGGAGTCTCTCAGAGGAGAGCCATACTAGACATTTGCCTGCAAGCATAACAGAGTATCATTAATATTGTCAAGGATTGGTGCTTATCAGTGGGATGGGTCTCAAGTTGGGCCAGTTATTGGTTGGCCATTCCCTCAGTCTCTGCTCCATTCTCCATCCGTGTATTTCTTGTAGATAGGATAAAATCTGGGTTGAAAGTTTTGTGTGTGGGTTGGTGTCTCTACTTCTCTACTGGGGTTCCTGCCTGGCTACAAGAGATATCCTCTTTAATTTCCATATCCCCAATGCTGTGAATCACCCCCATTGATTCTTGAGTGCCTTCCTTATCCCGGGTCTCTGTCACATCCTGGAGATGCCCCCCAACTCCCCACCTGCATCATTTGCAGATGTCCATTCATTCTCATGCTCATCTGGACATATCTCCTGTCCCTCCCCACACCTGATACTGAACACTCCCCCATTCTTCTCCCCATCTTCTAGCCATACCAACCTGAATGTGCTCAAACTTATCAGCTCTATTTTTATAATCAGTTAGCATAAGAATCTTTTGGGTGAAATGGAAGCTTCTCCATTGAAGATGATAGGGCCACTGTTCATGCTTTAGCCTTCATCAGCATCCTTAGCTCAACCCTTCCAGCTTTTCATTGCCTTGGAACTTACTGGGAGAACACGGAAATCGTTAAACTCTGAAATGTGAAGTGGCTTTGCAAAGTGCACTGTAAACTGTTTACATTGTTTTTAATTACTTTGAAGCCATATGTCAGCTTGGTATAAAGTGTGAAGATTATGCTGAATAGAGTGGGGGTGGGGGGAGTAGGTGACAATGTGGTGATTTATGGGAACCAGAAAAATTATGTATGGAAATGAGTACAATTTAAAAACACATCTACATGCTATTGTAACACTGGAGGGGGAAGAAAAGTCAGTTTATAACAAAATATCTTTGAAAAGAGGAGCATGATGAATATGTAAATGAGACCAATCAACATCAGCTGAGATATGGTCTATGCAGATGAGACGGCAGTGAGCCAAAAAGTGAAATAGCTCCCAAGCCATAAATATGAACCATATAAAATTCATTTGAAATATTCATGATAACATAAGGACAAAAAAATATAATCAAGTGATTTATTTGCATATAAAAAACAAGAACTCTGACCTGACACTGCAGCCTCTGCCTCCATATCAGAGGAAAAAGAAAGGTTGATGTAACAAAGGAACTGTAGAGTGAGCACTGTTGCAAGTAGCTAAACCAAACTGAGGCCCCTCCCAATTCCCAGTGCCTGGTGCTCAACTGGGACAGATAAAAAGAATTGAAGCAAAGGGTTTGCCTTCTTGACACTTCTGTGCTGGAGTTCTCAGGGCCCTTTCTAGCCCTGCCCTTTATTCTTACAATCACGGAGAAAAGTCTGGGTCCCAGTTGCTGAAATTAGCAAGAGAGACTGATCAATCCATAGTGTCTGTGGAAAATGGGAGGCCAGTGTGGACTGGGTAGCCTACAGACAGGAAGAGTGGTCTAGTGCCTCCAGGATGACAATCACATTCTATCCCCATCTCCAGCTCCCCATGGAACTTTGGAAATAATCCACATGCATGAACATTTTTGATTCCATGTTCTATGACAGATACAAACAGTAACCCTTATAACGCTTCCTTAATGATACTAATGTACCCCTGGAATACTTATAACCATACAACATACAATCTAATTAGTTACTATAAAGAAGAATGTTATATTGGCAAACACTATTTTATTTTTTTACTACATTCTTTTATTGTGTATGTGCATTTACGCAGGAGCACACAAGCCACATACACATGTAGGGTTAGGGGAGTTAGTTCTATCTTTACACAAAGAAGGTCCAGTAGCTTGAACTCAGTTGTTAGGATTTGTGGCATGTACCTTTCCTTACCAAGCGATTTCACCAGCTCTACAACCACCATTTTATGGAATTATTCTATAAAATGAGAGAGCTCAGAAAACTGAAGACCATTGAACCTTCCTTTGGTGTCATAGATAACTAAATGATGGAGAAAATTTCTGCTTCTGCATATCTGAGCTCTCAGGAACCAAACCCCATGTAGCATTCTACTGAGCCTGCTGCAGAGTGAAGGAATCCTCTTACTAGGGTGCTTTGCTCTCTAATACTACTGTGCCAACTCACTTTCAGGTGAAACTTTGCAGAGAGTAACTTATGACTGAGCATTTGCAAAGGTAGAGTTGCCTAGTAAGTTGCAAATTAACTTAACAGTTAGGAAAAACAAGAGTTGGATCCATTAAATTGCCATTATTGAGTCAGGTCAAGATGAGTTAGTGTGCAGAAAATGATTCCTTATGTCATTTCTGTTCTGCATAAATGGCCTGAAAATAAGTATTTTCATTGTATTTATTGCTTCAACCAAGAACACAGATGTTCTCTTCTTGCTGCCCTTCCTGTTCTTGTGGTTTAGAGTTTCCCATAAGTCTCTTTGTTTTCAACTGTTCTAAGAGAGTTCTTAAAATTTACTCCTGCAGTATCTAAAAGCTGCCAAGTTCAGGAAGGTAATGATTTTTATTCATAACCTGGCATGGGGGGTTGTTTGCTTTGCTTTTATTTCTTGTACATATTGCCAGGAGAATGAGTCAATCTAAAAGGAAAACAGAGTTTCTATAAATCTATGATTTGGGAGATAATCCCAACTCTCTTTCATACAGATCTCCATAAGTCATTCATCTAATACTTTGTCCATGAGGCCAAACGTGGGAAGTCCTTGACTGGGAAGGCTTGCAAAGGGAAATGTAGGGAATGGATGGAGAAGAGAGCCCGCTGTGGACTCTCAAGCACTCAATGACCAAGATGTGGGTTTGGTTCTTTCTTGGGATAGCACATTTCCTTCATCACAGCTCCCACCAGTAAGATCATCTACCTACTTTGCCATGCCATTCTGCAACATATTTATGTTCTAGCGATTCCTCCTTGGAATATTACATTCAGAAGCTCAGATTATAAGTAGTGGAATGTGACAGATGCTATTCACAGCATTTTTGGCTTGCCAGAAAGTACAGCTATCTACTATTTTCTAACCAACTGCCAAGACATCTCCAGGCTTTAAGATTTCTGTATCAGCACACTTTGCTCTTCTGACTTTTCTTGGTAAGGCAGGCTGTGGGAGAGACCTTTCAACAGCACTCACATGTTGCGGTAAATATTAAAAAAATTATCCCGCCATCTCTTTTGCCCTGCTGGTCTGTGTTCCTGCTCTAGTACTGGTACTGGCAGGCCCCAACACTATGTCCTGGCAGGGGTCCAGCTCTGTGTGTTCTCACCGCTCTCCCAGCTAGAGAGTTCATCTTGCTTCCAAGCAACACCCTACACACCCCATGGTAAGCCATCTCAATGCCTAGTTACCCGGTATAATTAAGACTCTTAAGCTTATAGTTAACCAATTACATTTATGTATTAATAATATCACATTTTGCAAGATGCCAGTACAATAAATTCAGAGCCAGTTGATAAAGATAAAGCTTTAACCCAATTATTCTAACCTTGTGAAAATCTTAGCTACTTGTGGCTGTTTAAAACACGTGGGATCAAGATCATATTCCTGTTCTTCTGCCTCCATGTTGACTTCTCCTCCTCTTCTGTACCTCTCTATCTGTTCCCCCAAACTCCTAGCTCTGACTCCCTTTTCCTGTCCAATCACAGGCCTGCCACTGCCCTAATGTGATTGGACAGGGAAAATCTTGCAACACTCACAGATACATAAGAAGATGAACTAGCCTCCTTCTCTTCCCCGACAGTAGCTCAGTGTTTGCATCTGCCCAGGGAAGATACAATTAAGGTAGCATGGTACGCAAGTTAATAATATCGTCATGGCTCTGCTCTGAAGACTCATGCAGTTATTTTTTTATAGGGTAGTATTGAAATAAAGGACATATAATCTAATGGCAAGCTCAATCGATGCACAAACAATTTATTTTTATTTCTTCATTTAGCCCATACCCATCACATCTGCATCCATCTGGGGCATTTATGACTTAATAAAATACTTTAAACAATAAAAGACTCACATGGACTCTGGTCCTACTCACCTGCCCTCCCCTCAGCAAATAAACTGAGTCTAACACTTCATAACCTCCCCTGTAGTATTCAGACTCACTGTGGCCAGCCCACACAAAAATCAGATGACTAGGGATGTGTTTTTATAGCTCAGTCCATTTCAGAATTTAAACATCCAGGGAAAAAAATACACAAGAATAAGAGATAAATACCCACGGAGCCTATGTGAGTATAGTAGAAGCCAACCACTCCAGTGGTTCTGAACCTCTAAAGAGAGTCTGTGCATAAAGACAGCAATTATTGATGCCAAATGTTTTGCAAACATGTAATTTGTATTTGAATATCAGGGTACATTGCTAAATTAAAAGTGTGTGCAAATTCAAAGTAAGAGGAATGAGAGTACATATGCTCAGTTGTATTAGTTGTGTCTCAGCTCAGCCATGCATGGTTCTGTCTCTTGGTCTTCCCATATTTCTCCAAAGCACCTAGGATGGGGCTGAAATAAAGGAAATGAGAATAGCCTTCTGTTTGTCAATTTTTCATCCTTAACTCTTGGTTCCTTTTTTAACCTTTTAGAGTTATACACACACACACACACACACACACACACACACACGCACACGCACACACACACACACGCACACGCACACACAAACATGCACTCACAAACACACACACGAGCACACACATATGCACACCCATTCACAAACACACACTCATTCTTAAACACACATACTCTTTCTTAAAGATACGCGTTTGCTTGTGCACACACACACGCTTTAGTTTGGTCTTGGGTTTAAGAAGAAAACCACTTTAAAGCTTACTATTCTTGGGCTGGAGAGATGGCTCTGTGGTTAGAAACACTGACTACTCTTCCAGAGATCCTGAGTTCAATTCTCAGCAACCACATGGTGGCTCATAACCATCTGTAATGGAATCTTGTGCCCTCTTCTGGCCTGCAGGCACACAGGCAGGTAGAACACTATAGACAAAATAAATACATCTTTAAAGCTTACTATTCTCATCCCAAGCATTTCTCCAACCTTATTGAAATATGAGCAATGTATTTTAAAATTACATATTTAAAGTCATATTATATATTTAAGTGATATTATATATGATTTATATATATATATACTTTGAATGATTACTCAAACTCATTTTGTAAGTCAGATTCACAACTGTTTTTCTACTTCAGTTTTCTCTCAGGAAAGATAACAGTCTGAAGAACTCTGACCCTGAGAGCCAATGAGTCTCCTCACTAGTTCTTCTCAGATAATTTCCCTTTAGAATAAGAAGGAGAAGAAGAAGAAAAAGAAGGCCATAGCCACTCTGGAGGACTGAATTACTAGTCACATGATCCTTATCAGTGTGGGACATCTCTAGATTGAATGTCCACACACACATGAACTCACATATGGGGAAAGGACGTTCTTTTCTCTGAACATGTTCATGCTACTCTAAGATTCATATCACCATTAGAGGACAGGGGGACAGCAAACTGCCTGTTGCCAGTCTTCACGTGGATATTTAAAATGTAACTTCATTCCTTCCCTTTAATCCGCTCCTTATTCATCTTTATATGACATGTGACACTCAGTGAAATCAAATGCAATGTGACTTCTTAATGTTGTAAAATAAGCATTTGATTTGGGAGGGAATGACAGTGTTCTAACTCAGCACTAAACCTACAGCAAATGCACTGAGCACAGAGAGTGAGCCTCTCACTCACTTCATGGAAGTGGGGCCAATCTAGAGATCACTGATGGAGGCTTTTAAAGGAAAGAGATTTACAGTCGAATCCTCAAGACAAACACAGAGTGATGGATGTCATCAGCTAATCCATCAAGTGATCCATCATGGATCATGGAGTGAATGACTGGTAATTCCTTCACTCCTATTCATCAATGAGGATGAGGCTTGTAAAGCCAAGAAGCATCTTCAAACCGTATATACCTCTTTCTGATTAATGCATATGCTATGTGTTTGCTCTGTCCTACTTCTGAGCAACTCTAAGAGAAACCACACAAACCAAGAAAATCCATCCATCAGGCAATAATGCAACTAATTTCTCTTGGGCCTCCAGATGAATACAATACACCAAAGCGTGATTTGATGAGACTAATGTGCTGGCCACTGCTGGCTGCTATGGGCAACAGCATAGTTTCTGATTTCCAAGAGAGATCATCCCATAGCTGAACAACAATAACAAAAACAATTTGCAGAACCATATTTTTCACTAGAAACCTTACTGAGCCACTTTACATAGAGAGAAGTCAAAGCTATATAAATACATGTTCTTACAATTCTGATTTTAATTGTCGTGATAGCTGACATGCTGCTATGTAGGTATTGTGCTTTATACTCCCTCCTGCACCAATTATCTTCTTAATATCTCACACCAACCCACTAACAGAAGCTGAGATGAGTAATTGTGTGATTTTTCTCAGCATCAACCATGCCCTTGAATAAGATGGTTGTCCGATCCAAGCCATGAATAATATAATGCTTCAGTAAATACATCTACTATTAAGAACTGGCCCAACTGGGCAGGGAGCAGGGAAGAATTGGGGACAAGCAGATCCCCTGTGCCCATTTGGCCAATCATCCTAGTCAAGCCAGGTTTACTCAGGGACCCTGCCTCAAAAATAGAAAAGAGATCAATAGAAGAATACACTCATCAGTGCCTTCTGGATTACACACAACCACACACACACACACATACATAAATGAACACATACACATATCCATATGGACACCATACACACACACACACACACACACACACACACACACACACACACACCAAACTTGTACCACCAATTATTTTTTATTAGATATTTTCTTTATTTACACTTCAAATGATATCTCCTTTCCTAGTTTCCCCTCCAAAAAGTACTTTGTTTCCTCCCCACCCCCATCCCCCACTCACCAACCCACCCTCTCCCATTTCCTGGCTCTGGCATTCCCCTACATTGGGGCATAGAACCTTCACAAGATCAAGGGTCTCTCCTCCCATTGATGACTGACTAGGCCATCCTCTACTACATATGCAATTGGAGCCATGAGTCCTACCATGTGTACTCTTTGGTTAGTGGTTTATTCCCTGGGAGCTCTGAAGGTACTAGTTAGTTCATATTGTTGACTAATACAGAAGTAGAGGTGTTGTTCCAAAAGCAGCAGGCCTGTTGCTCGCTCTCTCTCTCTCTCTCTCTCTCTCTCTCTCTCTCTCTCTCTCTCTCTCTCTCTCTCTCCCGCTCCGGGTCATGACCTGTTTGCTGTATGGCGCCTTAATTAAAAAAGAGGCAATGTATAAATGAATTATTTTATTATAGGAAGGATAGAATATGCTGATTAAGTAAAGAGAAGGAAAGGAGAGGAAGGGGAGAGAGAGAGAGAGAGAGAGAGAGAGAGAGAGAGAGAGAGAGAGAGAGAGAAAGGAGAAAGAGAAAGGCAGAGAAGAGAACAAAGAACAGAGAGAAGAGAGAAAGCAAGAGAGTAAGAGAGTGAGGAGGTAAGAGAGTGAAGAGGGGGCAAACCACTCCTTTTATTGTATGGGGCGTGGCATGCTTGGCTTGTGGTCAGATGACTGGGTGTAAGATCCAGCCAGAATGCTGGGAGCTTGAGGCATTGTCTGCCTGATAGAGCACACATCTCCTGCAGGGGCAGCTGTGAGGGGTTTGGGCTGAAATCTGAGACATCAGTCTCAGAAGCTATCACTGAACTCCTACCGTCCCTTGTGAACAAATTTACTTTGCTCAGTGGGTCTCAGTGGTTCCAAGGTGGCTGCTCTACTGGACTCTGGCTGTTAGAACTGCCCACTGCCCCACATTTCTGCCTTTTCTGTTTTTAAAAGAGAGGTGTCATTAGAATAAGAGTCTACTATGTTGGGATAAGTATAGGGGCCCTGGAGTGATTGTGTTATTTGTAGTGAAAATTTTGGGTGGGTGGAAGTTTCAGAAGAAATTATGGGACAGAGGAGAAACACAGTTAAGTCAGAGGGTGAGGAAAGTAAGCAAGACGAGAGATTATAGAATCAGTTTTCCATGGATAATACAGTTTGATGGTAAAAACATCAGTTTTGAACAGCAATTAATTAATTATAAATAGACATTATGTATTCCTTACTATCAAATTACTCCCTCCAATTTCAGCAGCTGGAAGGTCCCAAGTCTGTTGTCTGTCCTCTGGTTCAGCGCTTGTCTAGGGAGCTTTCAGTCAGATGAAGCATATGGAAGAAGGCTGTCCTGTTGTTTGCAGGCCCCAGGAGATGGTATGGTCTCTGGTGGATCTGTGGCCACTATGTCTGCAGAGCCCAGGAGACTGCATGGTCTCTGATGGATCTTGTAGCTGCAGACACTGTCTTCCCTCGTGGGGGTGAACCTGTAGAGTGAATATGACAAAAGAGCAGGACCCTAGCAGAAGAATGTCTGCAATACTTTATTTGGAAGTATTGTTAGGACCTTAGAAAGCAAGGATTTGTGGGAGATTTAGTCCTGGAAGGAATCCTTAAAGTCTGCTTCATGTGGCTGAGGGAAAAAAATTATGTCTCTGGGATAGGCAGTAACAGTTTGTGAAAGGAAACTGGTTGTTAATTAAGGATTGAATTATGATAATCAGCATAGTTGATTCGAACTGTGGAAGTAGATTAGGTGACTTAAGAAATCTTAAGCAAGTTGAAAATTTTTGGACATACATTGCTGATGTTAGGGAGAAAAATAAATGTTCAAATGGAGAAGCAAGAAAATTTTGGGTTGAAAAGTGAAATTTAGTCATTCCTATAAGGGGTGCAAGTGAAAAAAAAAAACCCTCCAGTGCAGCAGTTTTGGCTGGCTTAGATGGGTAGGTTGTGTGTGCAGCAAGTAGGCTAGGTATTCCCTGTTTATTTTTCCTTGAAAAGCAAGAGATAAAGTTTTAACCTTGAAAAAGTTTAAGGGTTAAAGGGCTTTTAGTTGAAGCTGCAGGCTGTGAGGCTGTGCAAGCATGCTGCAAATTAGCTAGCAGGTAGGCAGAGCACTACCTGCTTCAGAAGCAGCACTGAAGTCTGGGGGTGGAGTTAAGAGTAAAAGTTCACACCGTTTTGGAAGACACAAAGGGAGGCAGAGCCAAGAAGTCGATGCAGCCTGCTTTTCCAAGGGAGGGAGGGAGAAAGGAGAGAGAAGGGAATGCCCAGTTTTTGAGCTGACTCACTCACGGTTTACGATGTCTGCCTGTTTGTACACCATGGGGGCTAGGCTGAGTTTCTCTGGCACAGAATACTTTTTCTCTTGTGGAGCTCTCCACAGGCAACCCCACCCTCTCAAGAGCAGGTGCGCTCTCTACGACCA
Organism: Montemys delectorum; assembly: GCA_019843815.1. Lineage (NCBI taxonomy): Eukaryota > Metazoa > Chordata > Mammalia > Rodentia > Muridae > Montemys > Montemys delectorum. The sequence goes on along the minus strand of JADRCD010237444.1, from coordinate 408 downwards.
CACTACTGCAGGGAAACTGCCGGGTGCAATCACCCAGGCAGCAAAGGAACAAAAGGTTAATAGGATACTAACTTTACACTCAGGCCAGAGACCAGGCAAATGCAAAGTGCCTGTCTGTGTACTCTACCTTACCTCACTCCAGGGGGCAACAGTGTCCCACTCCGCGGGAGGTAGAGGTAGAGACAGGTGAGGGGAGTGGTACCTTGGCCTGCCTGGAGGCCAGGGCCATAGGTTTCCAGATGCTGCTGGGCAACGCAGGAGCGGCTGAATGCCCACCCGGTCTGGGAACAAAAGGATCAAGGGCATGGGGAAAGAGTAGCAGTGCAGCTGTTCTGTTAGTGCAGGGCTAGGGTCTGTTTGCCAGCATTCTTCCACCACTTGTTGTTCCAAAAGCAGCGAGCCTGTTGC
>JADRCD010237442.1:0-16900 GCA_019843815.1 Montemys delectorum | reverse complement strand
AAAGCTTTTATTTCCCGGGACTTTAAGAGTTCAAGATAAACCAGTTTGGAGGTGGTCAATGTTCCCCACTGAGGGACAACTGAGCTAGGCAATCTTCACTTAGAGCTCTCCTTTCCCCAAATACCTGCAGGTTGAAGGCCAGTAGTGACTGCATATAAAGCCTGCTGCCATTTATTCCCAAACACTTCCTGGTTTTTAACTTTGTCTCTTCTTTCCCCCTGTTTTTGAAAAGTTGCCTGTCTGTGCCAGGTGAGGATGCTTGCTTTGGGTCAACTTTATGTGCTGCTTTCAGGACCAAGTTTCTCAAGTTTACCCTGAGGCCATCTTCTCCCACTGGGTCCCTGGGTTATCCATCACATTCATAAAAACATGGGGAGTGGGGAATGCTTGTTAGGTCCCTAGGGAAGCTGTTGCACATCATGAGGTGTTGTCTGATGTCTGCACACTTTTGGGTTGGAGGGAATGAGTGCCTTCTGTTGTTGGTACCTGTGGTGGTTTGACTATACTTGGCCCAGGGAGTGGCACTATTAGAAGGTGTGGCCTTGTTGGAGTAGGTGTGGCCTTGTTGAAGGAGGTGTGTCATTGTGGGAGTGGGCTGTAAGACCCTCACACTTGCTGCCTGGGAGTCAGTATTCTCCTAGCAGTCTTCAGATGATGATGTAGAACTCTCAGCTCCTCCTGCACCATCCCTGTCTGGATGCTGCCATGCTCCTGCCTTGATGATAATAGACTGAACCTCTGAACCAGCACCAATGAACTGTTGTCCTTACAAGAGTTGCTTTGGTCACGGTGTCTCATTATAGCAATAGAACTACGACTAAGACAAGCATCCGTAAAGTCCCTAGAGGCCTGACAAGGCCATGTGAAGAACAGCAGGAAGATGCAGAACTAAGCATCTCTGGAGTGACAGGAAGAAGAGGCAAAATGATAACAACCCAAAATATTTGAAAGGCGATGAAAGCCAAGGCAAACAGAACAGAAGCCAAAATGCCTTCATCCTTCCAAAACTGAGCAAAATCCAGAATGCCTTTAGAGATCCCAAAGCAAGCAAACAAATAAAACCAAACCAAATAACAGGACCAGAATTCTTAAAGCAAGCACACTAGATTCCTTAAACCAAGTATATTGAAAGTAGACCAAGAAAGGTATCTACCAAATTAGGATCCTTAATTAACCAACTCAGAATAAACAAAGAAACCATCAACCAAGCCGGGCAGTGGTGGCACACATCTTTAATCCCAGCACCTGGGAGGCAGAGACAGGTGGATTTCTGAGTTCGAGGCCAGCCTGGTTTACAAAGTGAGTTCCAGGACAACCAGGGCTACACAGAGAAACCCTGTCTCAAACAACAACAATAACAACAACAACAACAACAACAACAACAAAAAGCCCTCAACCAGACCAAGGGCAGCCTGAGACCCTGAAACAACTCACCAGGTATCCCAGACATCTTGGACCCAGGTGCCTGCCTGCCTTCCTTTCAGGTTTTCCCCTGGTGAAAAGTGGATCATTCTGAGTCCAAAATGTGGCGCCATAACTGTCAACGCAAAACCTAGCTCTCCTCTTAAGTGAAATAAAATACAGTTTATTCCAGAGCCAAATTTAAGTGACCATAGCCTAGGAGCACAGATTTTCAGACACCTCAAGTTTCACACTCCAACATGGAAGCAATTTCATAGTTTCACAGAAAAAAAAGTTAAGGTCATTTAAGATCCAGTCATTGGAGAGGTTACAGAAAGATGGGGGAAGCTTTTCCATAGCTCTCGATGTTAGCTGATGGCGTGCTTAACTTTTGGGTTGATGGAAGCTATTGACCTCATAAGTTGATAGATTTCAAAAGGCTTTTTTATCTATGAGTCACAAGAAGTTAGGTCAAGGTAGTCAAGGGATGGTGGTATTCAGAGGCTAAAGCTAACCCCAAACTAGGTGATTAGCTTCTGGATCTGCAGCATCCCCACCCCTCCCCACCACCGAAGTTCTGGACCATCTGTGTCCACCATCTGCATAGACACAGCTCCTTTCCAGGAACTCTTGCTCTCAGTATTGTGTGGCTGGCATGGCACCAGGCGCTTTAAGATAAAAAAGAATGGCCCGGTTATCCAAGAGTTCACTGTGGGAGGAAAAAGGCAAAGGCAATTTGAATGAAAAAAATCTGCAATCATCTAAATTTTCCTAACTTCAGAAGTTAAGAGCACCCATGAGACCCAGTGGACTCTCTTGGATGTTGATAGCATGTGTACCGCGTCGTGTGCCTGGGTCCAGCAGCCCAGCTGTCTCTGCTATCTCAGAGCTCAAGCACCATCAACTCCTTACTCTTCGGATCCTTTCTTGGTCGGTTGTTCACGTTCTCTTTTTACCTCCACACCCCTGACTTCACATTTCCACTTCCAGTCCAGCCTTGCCTTGGGATCTTGTAAGTGGCCTTTCCTACCGACCATGTGGTCTTACTCTAGTCAGTATCTACTTCCAGGGAAACCGTCCCTGAGCCACATCATTTCATTTAGACTACTGAACACTCAGCCTCTGAAAGCACTGATGCAAGTACGTAAAACGAGCGGTGAGCTGCGCTGCTGTGGCTAGCCAATCAGAGAGCTCCACCGCGTGCATTTTCATGGATAACCTACTCCCAAGAAATGATGAATCTTCCAAGCCATTTGAAGGTCCTAAGACACCTCCTTAGCATGAACAAAGGTTTGATGTTACTTTATCGATAGATATTTTATTACTTTTTAACTATATCCTCTCCACAGCACTCCATACCTTTAAAAAGAGTAATAATATCTAATTAATATTTTTGCATCAGTGTGTTCAAGATTGTGGCTGTATTATTTTGTCAATGGAGAAATAAATACTGATTTTGTTGATAATCAGGAGAGGTTTACAATTCATTTCATAATTTCAGTTGAGCATCATACAGTCCAAAGGAGGAAAAAAGAAAAAGAAAAAGAAAAAACCCAAAAGATAAAGAACAACTACAAATAAACGCCTGAAACAACAACAGAAAGTGTCACTGTAATCGTCTGCTTTCAAAAAAAAAGGAATTTCAGGGTCTGGAGAGACAGCTCGGTGGGTAAGCGCCTTGTTCTTCTAGAGGACCCAGGGTTAGTTCCCAGCACCCACAAGGTGGCTTGCAAGGGCCTGTAACTCCAGTTCTAGAGGATCCCAAGCCCCCATTCGGCCTCCTCACAGTGCACAGATATGTGTGCACATAAATAAACACACACAGAGAAACAGATTCCAAAAAGAAGAAAATACCAAACCGCTGGGAAAACTGGCTAGCAGGTTTTAAAACAGGGGCTTGGGAACTTGGACCGCATCTCAGCGCAAACACAGATATTTATCTTCCCTTCCTCTCAGTATAATATGCAGTCAACAAATATGTCCCTCTAATGCACAAGCCACCTGCGGAGTACCCACTGCAATTTAATTTATTTGCAAATCCTTTCCCGGGGCCTTTGAATAATTTGCTTTTAACTTGACTACTGGGATCCAAGTGGGATCAAAACTGTTTTCTCCCTAGTACTTTGGGCAGGGCCCCAAGTTACTTTCAAGTCTAGCCAGACCTGAAGCATACTTGTTCACCATGGAGAGAAAATGATATTTTAACCAGGAAAACCAGGGAATGGCAGCAGTCATAGAGCAGGCAGAACTGTGCTGGGCCTCCATCTGTAGTTTCCTTTGGGGAATGACCATGGGAACTCTCTAAATTCCCAAAAGTCCCTGAGCCCATCCTTAAGGAATGGACATACTTTATTTTTTTTCCCATTAATTACTTTATTCATTTTACGTCCTGATCGCCGCCCTCTCCCAGTTCCCACTCCCAGTTCCCACTCCCAGTTCCCACTCCCAGTTCCCCATCTCCCAGCCCCTTCTCCTCGGAGAGGTGGGGCTCCTCTAGGTATCCCCCCCATCCCACCCCACCTCATCCTGGTGCATCAAATCACTGCAGGACTAGGCCCATCCTCTTCCACTGAGGCCAGACAAGGCAGCCCAGTTACAGGAACAGAGTCCACAGACAGGCAACAGCTTTAGGGACAGCCATTGCTCCAGGTGTTTAAGACCCACACGGAGACCAAGCTACACATCTGCCACATATGAGTGGTGGTGGAGGTCCAGCCCATGTACACTCTATATAGTTCCTTGTTCAGTCTCTGAGAACCCCAAGGGTCCAGGTTAGTTGACTCTGTTGGTCTTCCTGTGGAGTTCCTGTCCTCTTCCAGGCCTTCAATCCTTCCCCCAACTCTTCCATAAGAGTCCCTGAGCTCTGTCCAATGTCTGGCTGTCAGTCTCTGCATCTGTTTCAGTCAGCTGCTGGGTGGAGCCTCTCAGAGAACAGTTATGCTAGGTTCCTGCCTGCAAGCACAACAGTATCATTAATAGTGTCACCGATTGGTGTTTGCCTATGGGACGGGTCTCAAATTGGGCTGGTTAATTGGTAGGCCATTCCCTCAGTTTCTGCTCCATCGTTGTCCCTGCATTTCTTGTAGACAGGACAACTTTTGAAGTGCTTTTAAATGTCAAAATCCTAAATGTTGTCTATTCTTTGATTCCCTCATGGGCCATTTGGTCCCACCCTTGAGATCAGAAAGGTAACTTGGCTGGTTACCTTTGGTCTGTCAAAGCAGGAATCCTGAGACAGCACATGATCAGGGGACGCCACACTCCAACCAGGTAGGACCTGGTGGGGCATCCAAGACTCAAGGATGCTGTCTTCCTCCTTCCCCTCCTTGCTGAAGGAAGTTTGGTGAGAAGCCTGTCCTCTGCAGAGGCAGTGCTTTGCTTTCCATGCACAGCTGCTCTTTCTTGCCAAATCTGTGTCATAATGTTCCTGTGGAGCCTTTGGCCCCTCGCTTTCTTCCTATCTATTGGATGTAGTAAGGGCAGGGTGGGCCACCAGCCATCATCCTCCCTAGAGATCATACTGATTTTAGTGTGCAAGTACCCTGAATTCACTCTGAAAGGACAGAGCCCAGGCAAAGTCAAGCCCTGGCAAGGACCCTGGCATCTCTGCATGGAACCTGTGCTGTGGGCTACTCTCAGGTATCAGACTCCCTAGGGAGGCTGGGACAGATAGCCCCACCCAGGGCCTCCTCTGCTTTTTCTCCCGTAGGAGAAAGGTGTCTTCCCATCACGGCCCTGTTTTCTAGCAGGTCTCTTCCCTGTATAATGTACAGTCAACAAGCACACCCCTCTAATGCACAAGCTCCTCAAGGAATCTGCTTTTTCTTTTCTCAGGAAGATTTTCTTCATGTCAGTGTGAAGTGATAAACCTGTTGCAAGACTAGTTGCCTGAACTGGTCCTGATAGAAGTGGGTTACAAGCACCTCAGAGGTTGCTAACTCCTGAATGCCAAAAAGTCTGCTCAGTTTTCAAGTGTTTCCATAATAACCTATAACTTAATATTCTTTATGGGTTCTCTTTTACCTATGCCTTCTAAAACCAGCTGGATCTACAGAATAGAGACCTGGGTATTTGTGAAATTTTTCACACACACACACACACACACACACACACACACACACATTTCCTTCAACAGTTCCTCTCAATAAAATCAGGTACTAGAAAAAGAGCCAATCCATGTTCTCTCAATGCCCGATTTCAAAATCCTTTTAAAAATTCTCTGGTCACATTTATTCTGAGTCCACACAGAGAGAGCTAGCCTGTTCCTTCTAGTCTCAGTTTTATTGAAAACTTAGGAAAGTGGACATGGAATGTGTTCATGGTTGGAAACTTAGGAAACTGGACATGGAGTATGTTCATGGTTGGAAACTTAGGCTGATTCTGTAAGAGGCCACAAATGGCTAACACCATTGCTTGGACCAGGCTCATCTCTCTCCACACCTCGAACACTGTTCTCCAATCCACAATACCCACTCGGACAGCTCTGCAGAATGGCAGAGCTTCACGGACATTGCTCCACCCGACTGAACATGTCCATCCTGTGGCCTCAAGAACGTCCTCACAAGCTGCCTCAGCTGCCCAATCACACTCTCAAACTAAGTCCCGTTAGCTTACTGACACACCGCTGTTCATTCATCTTCCTACGATATGGAAATACAGGAGCCTCATGCTGCACATCCTGTGTGCCCACTGCTTAGTACACTACCCATCGTGCACCAGAGAATACAATAAAGATTTGGGGAACAATTGTGTGAAGGATTAAATGAATGGTTAAATGCACAATACCACCATGTGACCAATTTAGTCAATATCTGCACAAATCTCTTGCATTAGCATTGCCATAGAAAAACACACGGAGCATGCTGCCCAGTGAAAACTCTAATTCTTAAAAAAAAAAAATCACTGTATAACCCAGTGAGCATGGGAGCTTATTCTGGATCCCCAGACACCATGTGGAAACGAGGAATGGTGGTAGATGCCTGTAGTTCCCGTGTTGGTAAGGCAGACAGGGTGTCCCCTGGAGCTCTCAGACCATAGAGTCTTGACAAACCAATGGGCTCCAGGTTCAGTGAGAGAGCCTGTGTCAGAAATACAAGGTGAGCAAAGATTTCTGACATTAGCTTCTGGCAGCCTTATGCCTGCACACCCATGTATGCACATGAAATCACATACACTTGCATACACACACAGAGAGACACAATATACACACATGCACCCAACCCAGTCAGTTATAAAAATGTATGTCTTTCTTAAAAGTTACTAGGAATTTACCATATGGAAGATATTTGCTAAAAAAATATGCGTAAATACTAAGGTGGAAATTCGGAGGTACAGGTCTGATGCTTTCTTCTTCATACATTTCCATAATACTTGAGAATTTCAGATGGAAACGAGTCATGTTTACATAAACATCCCATTAAAAACAAGCTGCATATTATAGGATGATGTACAGAAGCAAAGGTTTGTATTTTGTTCTGAAGCCTGCAAGATAGAAACTACTGGGGTGGGGCTGGGATGGGGAGCAGCATCAGCCCCCAGTGGGATATCTTCCAGGGAGTACAGGACTTCGTGCTTATATGCAGTGACCAGAAGGAATGGGGTCTCCAGTGCCTAACACATTCTTCTTAATTAAGAAGCTGTTTTCCTTGTCTCTACAGGAGATTTCTGCTGCCTCCTAATGTAAAATACAAACAGACCAAAATGAAAGTGACAACCGTGTTTCCTGGGGGTTGATCGTCCTTTTCATTGTTTGAAAAACATGAGTGAATCCAGAGACGCTCTCTTCCATCTCAAATACCCTCAAAATAATATGCAGATTAACTTGCCCAAGGAAATGGGGTTTTGAAATCTTGTTTAGATACCCACCAGTGTTAACATTTGAACACCTCCCACCAGTGAGAAAGGTAGGATTGGTGCTAGGAAGCGCACACATTCTCACTTGTACTAGACAGGAAAGGGAGAAGAGGCACAATCCAGCTGTGCTTTAATAGAGAAAAACAATGAGAGGGATGAGCCTGACCCCTTATCAATGTTAGGAAAATACACAAGACACTATTGAGTGTGAAAAGCAAATTGTAGAAAGATACAGGTAATTCTATGAACAGCTTGTGCAAACACACACACACACACACACACACACATACACACACAACTCTTCCACTGGATTGATGTGTGTAAACACACAAGAAATTCCAGAAGGGCACAAAACACTGCAAAGCTTCCACTTTTGTGTGTAGTAGAGCAAGCAGCCTTCAGCGAGGGCATGGATTGCGATCAAATTGGAAATCAGTATGAAGACCTTTGAATTTTTATAAGAAAAGCTATTTTCTCAAATTATGTAGCACATTCAGTGCACCCCACTACTTCTTGACACAAAAGATATGACCAGCAAGTAGAAGTTGATTTTTTTATAATGTCCTGATTTAATTAGATTTAAAAGTGTTAAAACATTGTCGACATTAGCATATATGTCAAGGATATGTGTTGAGAGAGAGGTTGCTTTTGCGCACTTGTACACTTCTGCGCTGGGTGGGAAACTGGAAAGAGAAAGGGTTTCGACTAGGCAAAGACACTGTCTTGAGGCTGTCAGCCAGAGCAGAATCCTGCGGCCTGCAGCCTGCAGCTTACAGCCCCTGGCTCACAGCCCACCCACAGCTCACAGCCTATGGCCTATACCCTGTGGCTCACAGCCCAAAGCCTGAGTGAAGCACATCTCACCTTCCCTGCTTCTCAAAAGGACATCCAGAACAAGTGTTCTAACCACCCCAGTCACTCCCTGTAAAAGCCACTAAGATGTCTCCATGGCACAGAACCGTGTATGCGTTACCTTTGAAAGTATATGGGCTCATGGCTCCACAATTTGATAATTGAGAAATCCAACTGGCAGTCTCTGAAGTGGGAAAATGGATTTGAACAGAGGTGGAATTTGGACAAAGGTTTTCAGGCAGCCTGATCAATAGCTCTAACAGGTCAGACTGAATACAGGCCAGGAGTGGGCTGGAGAGGGCAAGGCCCCACAGAGAGCTGAGAAGTCAGGATTTGGATATATTGCCTTTTTGTTTGGTGGTGAAGCCCTGGAGAATCTGTCTGATTTCACTTCTTTCCTGGACATTCCCTGCACCCAGAAGCAGGCCTTTCCTCTTCAGCAGGATGACTGTCTTAGTTACTGTTCTATTTAATTGGGGTTTGCTTTCAGTTTCAGGGGGTCAAAATTTCATGGTCATGAACATAGTGGCAGGAAGCTTGGCAGCAAACAGGCAGGAAGAGCGAGAGTGTGTGTGTGTGTGTGTGTGTGTGTGTGTGTGTGTGTGAGAGAGAGAGAGAGAGAGAGAGAGAGAGAGAGAGAGAGAGAGAGAGAAAGAGAGAGAGAGAGAGAGAGAACCTCAGCCTGGTAAGGGCTTTTGAAACATCAAAACCTACCCGCAATGACATACCTCCTAATCCTTTCCAAACAGTTCCAGCAACTGGAGCCTGAACATTGAAATTTATGAGCCTATGGGGGCTGTTTTCATTTAAGCAACCACAGTACACTCTTCAGGAGCAGAGAACTTTCACAGAAGACTGAAATATGCAAATAGTTCCTTCTCTCTGTTCCTTCTCTCTCTTGCCTTAAATAAATCAAGACTCATAGTAACTTTTTAACACACGTCCTACTCTTTGTCTCTCAATCTGTTTCCATGAATGGATAATAAAGATTTACTGTTGGTCTTAAGGTCTAGGACGGGCTCAGTGCTTCTTGTTTAGAGAAAGTTTCAGAATCTGATGCCCAGGCTTCATTACATATTCTGAGGCAAGATATGTAGTATAATTCTGTCACCCTCACCCATGAAACCTTGGGAAGGTGGCAAAAAGACAACGAGGGTTTGGTTTCTCTATCTGTCCCCTAGTCCCCAGAAGAGATGAACTCTCAGGTGCCACACCCACTCATCTACTCCAGTAAAATCCGCAATATCGGGGGTAAAAGCCTGATTAAGGACAAGAGGCATTATGACTTCAAAGAGTTTGTGTCTTCTGGGTATTCAGTCAGTCGTTGGCATCTCCTAACTCAGATGTGTTCCAGATTAGTCTTTCTAATCATCAACACGCCCTCTTATTTAGGCATAAAGGTACCCAAGAAATGATTCATAAATGGCTAAACTTAAGATTAGGCATTGTCTCCTGGCCAGCACAGCGTTCCAATATATCCTAATTTATTCCCAAGCTGTTCTTAGCTTGGAATTTCTCACAAGGAATCTGCCTTATCAGATAGAATGTCCTTAGAGTTAGCAACAGAGATCAAGCACCATTGCTTACTGTTAACATAGTTAGAATTCTCAGGGCAGTCCCACAGAAGACAGAACTGTTTTACATACTAGAGAGTAATTGAAGGGCTTCCCTCACTTAAGGGCATTAGTAGGAACTGTTAGATCGGAACTTCCTGGTGCTTGCCTCCAGCAGACCCAGAGGGGAGGCACCATTTTGGCATGGGAATACCAAAATAGCCCCAGCGGGGAGGGCACCATTGCTCTTCCGCCTGCTTCACACCTGGATACCTGATCCTACTGACCTTGAAGTGACTGTCACCTGCCTACGTGACTTTTGTCATTCACCTTGTTTTCTGTATATTATATAAGCCTGGTTTTCATTTTGTGCAGGGCACACTCACTGACTAGAACTAGAACTTAGATGGACTAGGACTTAGATTCATGCAGTCCATAGTCTCCCGGGCCCAGAGTGCTTGGGCTCAGGGGGGAGGGTTGCAGCACCAGTCCAGAAGAGATGGCTGCTGCTTTAGACCCAGTGTGTTTCAGGTGGCCTCAGATGTACCTCAACTGCTGAGCTGCCAGATTTATCATTTCTCTTTTGCAATGACTGTAAAAGTCTGATGCCATTTTTAAGAAATACATTCAGATCCTGTACTTCCATGTATCATCTCTGCCATCATTTCTTCGTCTACGCCTTGTCGACCTGACTAGGACCCCTATTTCTCCCGTGGGTTGAGAGAGGCCCAGACTGGCCGGCCCGCAGCACTCAGGGTTTTCTTGGTGCCTCCCTGTGGATTGTATACCCCAAATGTACTCTTTGAGCAGGCTTTCCTGATGTGTTTCTTAGGTGGTTCAAAAAAAAAAAAAAAAATCCAGGCAAGCCTGGATTCAGGTGGAGCTTGGGGAACCCTTTAGAAGACTAGGAGGAAGTATTAAAGGAGCCGGAGAATACAAAGACACCAGGAGAACACAGTTCACAGGGCTTATGGAGTCACAGAGACTGAAGCCGTCATCATGGAGCCTGCATGGGTCTTCTCTAGGCCCTCTGCTTATACACTGTGGTTGTTTAGCTTGGAGGTTGTGTGGAACAACTAACAGTGGGAGGTGGTGTGTCTCTGACTCTTTCCCCTGCTCTTGAGACCCTTTTCCTCCCACTGGGTTGCTTTGTCCAGCCTTGATATAAGGGTTTGTGCCTGGTCTTATAACTTATGCCATGTTCTGTTGATATCCCTGAGAGGGCTGCTGTTTTCTGAAGGGAAATAAAAGAACAGTGGATCTTGGGGAGAGAGGAGGTGAGAGAGGCAGTGGAAAGGCTGGATGGAGGAAAGGATGTGGTCAGGCATGATATAGACTGAGAACCAGTAGCTAAGGAGCAAAACTCTGCATCTAAGCTAATGATTCAGAATCTGTGATCAATACAACCAAGACAAGGCCCTGCTAACAAACGAAGCAGCATTCATCGGTACAGATGAAAGACTCCAGGATCCTTCTCCCTCAACATTCAAGACCTTCACACTCAATGGATGGCACTAACGAGAGAGAGAGAGAGAGAGAGAGAGAGAGAGAGTGTCCCAAGGAAGGAAAACAAACCAGGTTTCAATCCAGAAAAACTGTAGCAAAGAGACAAACATAACGCACAAACAGAAGGCACAGAACTGAAATATATAAACCTGAAAATTAAAGAAAAACTCACAGAATTAGCTGAATGGCCATAAACGAGAACACAGACTTCATTTGAGATCAATAGGAATCACACAGGTAAAGTGTAAGAGTTTCACACATGGAATCTATATCAGTGAGAGAAATTAAAGACTTCCTTAAAAGAAGGAATGATCACACTCTCAGGCCCAAACTGCTCGGTACAAACAGATGTGAATCCTCCCCAAATTCTATGAGTAAATTAATTGAAATTTTCGTGGAGTCACAGGCAGTCTGTTAGGGGCATTCAAGCACAACATTGTCTATTAATTCATCCCTGAGTCTAAATACCTGACAGAACAAGCTAAAGAGAGAGTTCATTTTGCTCACAGTATCAGAAAGTCTAGTCACAACCCTCATACCCATGGATTCTGATGCATCAGGATTCTGTTCTGGGATCATATGGTAGGAGAATCTGGTCACCTCATGGTAGATAGAAACAGTGGGCAAGGGAAGAGCCAGGAACAATCATAGAAAGGCACAAAGCATTTGACAGATGCTCTACTGGGTAGGGGCATTTCGTGGTTAAACCATAAGACCTGACAAGCCAATTTTGAAATGAAATATGAGGCCAAGAAAATTGAGATATTCTTAAAGAAGAAAGTAAAAGGGCACGTGTGTCAAGTATTCCATTCTTAGAGCTACAGCAAGTTTTACAGTGCAGCATCGAACCAGAGAGACAGAGAATCAATGGGGAGGACTAGAGTTTACAGAGCACCCTCCTACACACACACACACACACACACACACACACACACACACACAGAGGCCCATACAGGCACACATACACACATGTGTACACACATGCACACACATGTACACATACATGCACATGTACACATGCACACACTTTTGCACACACATACACATGCATACAGGCACACACATGTGCAGACATGTATACACATATATAGGCATGCACATTCACATGCATACAAGAGTACACACATGTATACACATACATACACATGCACACAGGTACACACATGCACACACACATGCACATACTCACATGCACACACACAAGATGGTACACACATGCACACACATGCACACACACATACCTCACACACACACACATACACACACACACACACACACACACACACACACACACACGTGCATGCATAGAGCTGTGGAGCCTGGTTAGAGAAGAGCAGAGCTGCAGAGGACAAGGGAAGGACTGGGCTTTCTGACAAGTGACATTCCAACCAAGGGTAGCCAGTACAGAATACTTGATCTCACTTCACACACTGAGAATCAATCCTTAGCAGCTGTAAAGATGGCTCAAAGCTTAAGGGCCCGTTCTGCCTAAAGTGGATACTGAGAACCACTTGGGTTCTCTGAAAGAGCAGTGTGTATTCTTAATCTATGAGCCATGTCTCCACCCCCAACTCATGACTACTTTAAAAAGGAAAAGAACTAGGGACACAGTCTTCTTCTAGGAATAAGGTTATGATGCAGATGGTAATGATGGTAGAGAAAACCTCAGGTCAGGTCATGAGGAGGAGAAATGTTCAGCCCTGGACCACCAGGCTCTCATCATCTACTCCAAAGTGGAACTAGCTCCATTGATGCTGGCCTAGGCCTGTTTGACAGACTTTGGTTCCTCACAGCAAAGTCAAATCTCAGCTTCTACAAAGTCAGAGTTGGACTCCATACCACTCTTGAGTTCACAGACAGCACCAAATATATATGAGACCTACTGATCGGTTTCAGGAATGTTAAGAGAAATCATAACATTGAAAAAAACAGATTTCTAGAAAACAGAGCAAAGACTCTAGACGATCAAACAGAAGTCTGGAGACCTCTAAAGACAGGAGCACTTGGGCAATGTCCATTTTCTATTTTCTGGAAGAACTTAGGTCAACAGCTAAGTTGGTGAGAAAGCTGCTACTGCTCAAGGGTTCTCTTGTCTTATGGAAGGATAATATTGTGGTCACTGTCAAAATAAGGAATTAAATAAATAACTATGTATTTACTCAAATTGGCTGTGATCAATTCTTTGCTGAAAGCACCCTTCCCAGAAAGCCCTTTGTTCTTGAGCAAGGTTAGCCTGGAACCCTGAAGGGGTTATTCTCCAGGACTGAGCAGTGGCCAGCTTCTGATGTTGGATGCAGGGTCTTGGACAAAGAAGCACCACAGGGAAGTCAGGGTAGGTAACACTCATTTCCAAAAGCAGATTGAGCCCAGATTATTTTAAAAGTCGGCTGTGAAGCAAATCAAAGTTGCTTTTAAATACATAAATCCAATAAGCCAGTTGGACTCAGGTCTAAACCTGTATCTTTTCTAGAAGAACTCAAGCAGAAAATCAAAAGATTCCCTCAAACAGAAACGGAATTTGAACAGCATCATCATAGAATTTGACCCAAGTTCTTGGATCTGGGAAGGAGGAGAGGGGCTTGGGTGGAGGTAGGGGGTGGTGGTCAGGGGGTGGGATGCTGGTGTTGGGAGTCCTGTAGGTGGCAGAGGTTTTGTGAACAGGGTTTCTGTTTGGAATGTGAAACAAAGCCTTGTTAGGGAACTGGCATGCAGGAGCTCTGGCTGCAGATTGTGATTTAGTCATCAAAAAGAAGAAGTTGACCTATATTTGTGTGGACAGACTGCACGTGCAGTTTAATAGGGCCTCTGGAAATCACCCGCGACCAGAGAAGATTGCAGAGTTTGGCCCTGCCTGTACTTCTTCCCAGGATGGGCTGTGTATCTGACAGCTAGGATTTGTTAGAAAAAGAAGGCAATGTTTTGTTCTTAAAGCTCGCTCCTCAGGTGGAGCCAAGGAAGCTTGTACCTTTCCGAACACCCGCAACAGCGCAGCGTTTGATCAAGGGAAAGTTTCACCGCTGCAGACGCCTTGGCTTGCAAGGGAAGCATTGTAATGCAAATGCTTCATTCACTAAGAACCAGGAACCATTCAAAGAGCTAGCAAGAAGGAACAAATGGCGGCTCAAAGCCAAAACACTGATGGGAAGCCCTGCAGTGTCAGGGTGGCTTGTCTCTGGTGTCAATTCAAAAAAAAAAAAAAAAAAAAAGACTCTCACCTCAAAGATCATTTGTTCTAGAGGGCCAGTTGTGAGTGGCCACAGCCAGAGAACACAGATATGGATCACCCCCAAATCCTTGTTCCAGTGTGGTATCAGGAGAGCATTTCTAGTAACAGAATACACTAAGTGATAACGAAAGGCTCCTTTTAATTATATTGGTGGGGATGTCAAGTAGGCAGTTACAGCAAAGCAGAGGTAGCTCCGCTGTAGGCCCCAGCTGCTAGCTGAGGACATTCATAGCTTTTTGGTTAGTGGAAGCTAGCAGTCTTTTAAAACACTGCAAAAAGTTTCACCTGTTAGTCACAAGGTCAGATAATGATGAGCAAAAGATGACTCTCAAGGATGCTACGGATAGCCCAAAATAAACTGTAATCAGGCTCTGGACCTGGGACATCCCTCTTCACAGTCACTGACTACCAGTTAATCAGCTTTGCAGGAGCATCAGTATGAGGTGCAGTTCTTTCCAGGAACTTTTGTTCACACTTTCTGAACTTTTTGCTCAGAGACTCCTAGAAGCAGAAATAACTTTGTGGCATGCAGTACAGGGCTTCAGCACCCCATTTGTGCCCCTCTGCTTTCCCACTCTCCCATTTACCAGAACCCTAAGACGAGGTAAAAATTGCTTCGGGTTCCCTGTGTAGAGCACCCTGTCCATGGGTGGATCGGTTTTTACGGTGCCTTTCATTGTGTTAAGTGCTGCAGGTTTGGTGGGAGCAGAGAAAGGAGTGTTCTCACTTTTCTGTAAAACGTGTGCAAGACCAGTTAGGCACAGTTCATCGTCAAAGTTGCTCAATTCCTAGCTAGAGTTTTCTGAGTTTTCTGGCTTTGAGGCTGCTGAGGTGGATTAATGAAGCTGCTGGGCCACTAGATAGCGATTAGCAGTTCTGAAGATCATTAATGTATAAAGCCAGGAGCTCAAACTCTGAGAACTCAGACTGAGACTGGAAACTCTGGCCCTGGATGAAGTCCTGCTGTTCTGGGCTTGCCCACTCCCTAGCCAAGGCTTTCCTAGAGAGAACAAGGACATAATCTTCCTACAGGGATGACTAACCAGCTAGAACTTAGTGACTGTGGAGATGTGGGAATATCCCAGGCCCAGAGCCTAACTACCCTTAGCCTGGACTACCCTCAGTTTCCTTAATAGAAATCATTCTTCACCCATCTGTGTCTGACTAACAAGTAAAACTTGTTTTAAATGTTTTTAAAGGGCCACTAGCTTGCACCAACTGAGAAGCTAAGGATGTGCTCAGGTGGCACCTGAGTCCAACAGCAGAGATTCGTCTACTTTGGTGTCCCAGATGGCCCTGCCAATAACCTGAGCAGAAAAGACCCCCATCAAGGAAAGCTTCCTGCCCTAGCGGCTTTAGCGCTAGTGTACCGTCTACCTAAAATGTGATTCAGAGCAACCCTAACTTTGTCAATCCCCTCTCTCTCTCCCTTTGCGACTCTCTCCCTTATGCTAATAAACCTCATCTATCTTCTGTACTGTGCTTGGTGTGTCATCTGACTTCTCAGACACAAGGACTAGGGAGCTGAGGGTAGGGAATAAATCGCTATGTTTCACTTTCAGTATGGGGCACTTTTAGAGCTCATCAAGGTATAAAAATCTAGCAGAAGGTATCAGGACCCCGTCTTCCCTAGATATTAGCTGGTTGCTGCTTAATTAAGTGCTTTCCGTCCATCTTAGGGCTAAATGTTACAGCCCGCTACTTGACTGAGCCAACGTATTGGGGAAAGAAGGGGGCAGGTTCCAATACTCCTGATGATGGGGGAGCCTGGGGTAGATGCTACAGTCCACAAGCAAGAAGTCTGTGACTCTCTGAAACCCCACACTATGTGGAAGAAAGGGAAGGAGTTTTGCAGTTAGAATGATAGCAACCACTGTTCTGTGACAAATTTGTGGCCAGCCATTTTGCCTTTTGTCTAGGCTTAGACTTGCTTTTAGAAATGTGAATAAAAACCGTCTCACTCTTGCTATCTGAAGTCTTTGAGTTTTGTTGCCACAGGGTGAGGGGCTTGAATCCTACAAGGGGAGACTGGATGGCAACAGTGGAGAGGCCTGGACCCACACTGTCACCCAGACAGCTGGAATCCCTTTATGTTCTAGGGACTTCAACTAAGGTAATTTCAGGTCCTTGGGTTCAACTTCACAGGGTGAGCCAAGGTAAATCACAGCTAGAGGTGAAAACAGGGAGAAAGGGTTTTGGGGAAAGAATAACACAAAAGTGTGGATAGGCCACAGTTTCTGTATCCATTCCTCTGTTGAGGGACATCTGGGTTGTTTCCAGTTTCTGGCAATTATAAATAAGGCTGCTATGAACATGGGGGACCATGTGTCCTTATTACAAGTTGGAGCATCTTCTGGGTATATGCACAGGAGTGGTATAGCTGGGTCCTCTGGTAGAACTATGTCCAATTTCCAGAGGAACTGCCAAACTGATTTCCAGAGTAGTTGTACCAGCCTGCAATCCCACCAGCAATGGAGGAGTGTTCCTCTTTCTCCACAACCTCTCCAGC